>RJWJ010000632.1:0-196505 GCA_004363605.1 Indri indri | reverse complement strand
ACATCCAATAGATGTTATTCTTATATGTGCACTTATGTGTTAATCAGTTAATACCAATTTGATGGTGTGTACATGTGGTGCTTGTTTTTCCATTCTGGGGATACTTCACTTAGTAGAATGCATTCCAGCTCTATCCAGGAGTATACAAGAGGTGCTATATCACCATTGTTGCTTAAAGCTGAGTAGTACTCCATGGTATACATATACCACATTTTATTAATCCACTCATGTATTGATGGACACTTGGGTTGTTTCCACATCTTTGCAATTGTGAATTGTGCTGCTATAAACATTCGGGTGCAGGTGTCTTTCGTATAGAGTATCATTTGTTCTTTTGGGTAGATGCCCAGTAATGGGATTGCTAGATCGAATGGTACTTCTACTTGTATCTCTTTAAGGTGTCTCCATATTGCTTTCCACAGAGGTTGCACTAGTTTGCAGTCCCACCAGCAGTGTATGAGTGTTCCTATCTCTCCGCATCTATGGGACTTTTTGATAAAGGCCAGTCTCACTGGAGATAAGTGATATCTCATTGCGGTTTCGATGATTTGCATTTCCCTGATGATTAGAGATGTTGAGCATTTTTTCATATGTTTTTTGGCCATTATTCTGTCTTTTTTTTTTTCTTTTTTATTTCAGCATATTATGGGGGTACAGATGTTTAGGTTATGTATGTTGCCCTCCTCCCCACCAAGTCCGAGTTTCAAGCACGTCCATCTCTCGGATGGTGCGCATTGCACTCTTTGTGTGTGCATATACCCGTTCCCTCCTCCCCCCTCCCCCTCACCCCTGCCCAACATCCAACAGATGTTATTCTTATATATGCACTTATGTGTTGATCAGTTAATACCAGTTTGATGGTGAGTACATTTGGTGCTTGTTTACCTTATTTCTTAACTAAAAACACAAAAGAAAGCAAACTGCATTCATATTAAATATACAGATTAACACAGGACCTTCATTTAATTCTGGATGTGTGACATGTGTGACAGTTATACATTATATAGTGAGTCATCTGGAAGTAAAATGATATGTTTCAGGTTACACAGAGTCTGAAAATACAGCCTTTCATTTTTCATCTATTTCATGATATTGTGATATGTTTTAGTTTTCTCATGACTTGTTAAATCAGTGAGAGATTACATTATCAGAGATGGCAAACATATTATTAACACTAAACAGTAATTCCTCTTGATATTGAGAATGACTAAAAACACTTTTTCCTTAACCAACCAAAGATTCACTAATAATCTCCTCGCAAGGGCATTTTGAAAAGTTGTCAAAGATGAAGACGAATCATTATAGTTGTTCTTTATAAAAAGACAAGTATACCAAATGTGATCTTGATCTCTTAAATGATGTGAGTCCCTTAGTGGAACTTTTATCTATTAGTTAGAAATATTTCTGATTTCGAGTCAAATAAATCAGGCTTATGGTGATATAAATGAAATATGTCTTTTGGAGGAATGCATATGATTTCAATGGTTTTAGTGCACAATGATATTATCTGTGACATAAACACTTTCTATTTTTCTACTTCTCTGTCATCAATGTGAGAATTCTTGTCCTCTTCCACCAGCTGAAGCATCATAGTCACGAGATATTTGTGGTGCCTTACACCATTCACATCTGGTTTTAGGCATAAAAAGTGAGAAAAAGAAATAAGTAATTTCTTCAGGAATTTTTAACTTATTTACTAAACTATCTATTTATTTACTATTTTTGAATCAGAGAGAACGGAGCAAAACAAGACTCATTCTTGTACCTCAGTAGGCAGAATTGGTTACATATCTTATTGTAGACCAATTAAAGAAATAACAAAAGAGACTGCTGAAACTATTCCTGAGCAATTATGATTTATGCACTGGACTGAAATAGAAGTCTATGCTCCATGAAATGAAGAAATAACCACCCCCTCTCCAAGTAAACTGTGATTGTGTAAAGAAAAAAACAAAGTGAGAATTACCTGCTGGGGAAAAAAGAAGTGCATATATTTTGAATACCTAAAATAATTATGAACAAAATATAGATTTTATTCCATTTGTTCATGACAGAAACTAAATTTAATAATAACTAAAAATGTGTTAATAATGGATTTTTTAAAATTGTTTTTTGTTTTTAAAATTGTTTTAAAATTGTATGCTTACTCATAAAAAATATTTTAAAAAATCAAAATATGACATATTCCAGTTAAAATATACTTGGTTAAAATTAGAAATATGGAAAATAAGTAATCTACCTTAAAAAAGAAAATCCTTGTATAATTGGTGGATTGGTTAAGGAAAAAAGCAGCATGATTTAATAAATACAGTAAATATTTTTATTTGTATCTATGTGTATATGCATTTTTTGTAGATTTTGTTGAGCTATGACAGCCATTAAACCAAATATTGAGATAAACTGACTTTATATTTATATTTAATTATTCTATTACAAAGCATCAAAATAATGTGTTAAATAATAATGATGTCAATTCAATGAAACTGTTCTAAAATACATTAAAATGCTAATAAATAATTATAAACTATCAATATAGTGATAAGAATATTGTGAGAGTAAAAAAGATTTTGTTTCTTTAAAATTATATTAAAATTATTATAAAATAATGTTTATTTTATTATAGTGAAAGTAAATACCTGGCACATGTTATTAATTTCACCTCTGGCTAAGAGAAAATGTATCCGAAGCCAAAAGTACCTTTAAGCCTTAGTTAAAAGTTTAATGAAAAACCTCGAAAGGACAGGAGACAGTTGATACAGGTGACTGGGAAAGACAAAAACATTAATCCGACATTACACGATTTTAGCTATATAAGCAAATTTCTCTTTATGTTAAGGGTAGAATTTTTTGCTAAGAAAGAAAAAAGCTTTCTTTACAAGTATATACACTATTGTTTTGGACAATTAATTTTTTCTAGTGGAACATACAATAAATATTCTAAATTAAATTTGTCAAACTCAAAAAATACCATTTTTTCCTTTAATAAAATAGAAGCAAAGCAGAAAAAAGGGCTATATAAAATTGTATGATAATATATACATTAAATACTAGATTTGATGTTTTTCTATTATTGTTCTCAATTACTAAATGGGGAAAAAGGAGTTAAGAAGCTGTGATATACTTGTTAAGGTAAAACAGAATGCAGATGACTCTACATACTATGGTTTGTACATATGTATGCATCCAAAATTTACATGTTCAAATCTAATACCCAGTACCCAATATGATGGTATTAAGAGGTAGGATCTTTTCAGAAATGTTTAAATCATTAGTGCTCCACCCTCATGAATAGGATTCACGCTCTTGTAGGAGGTCAAAGGCAGTACTCTCATCCCCTTTTGTGCATCCACCCTTTAGCCATATGAAGATGCAGCGACAAAGCCTCATCTCGAAGGGGGAAAGAGCCCTTGTCCACACACCATATCCATCAGTGCCTCGATCTTGTCCTTCCCAACACCCATAACTGTGAAACATAAATTTCTGTTATGCATAAATTACACAATCTGTGGTATTTTCTTATAGCCCCATAAACTAAGACATCATTCTCATCTCTCTATAAACAAGCCGATAACTAAATTTCTAGAAATAAACTATGCTAATATGCTAGGGCAGAAATTCTCAAAGTATGTTCCATGTATCTTTAAAACTCTTTGCAAGCAATTGAGATGGTCTATGAGGCCAAAATGATTTTTATGAAACTATTAAGGCTTTGTCTTTTTAATTATGTTAATATTTGTGCTTATAGTATAAAATAGTGTTGGTAAAATTGCAAACATCTCAGCAAAGATAAAATGATTGGCATGAAACTATGAACTGAGAGGAAAAATAATGCTAGTTTTATATAAGAAATTTTTAGTGAATGTGATGGAATGTGTTTGCTAAATGGTTATATTTCATGTGTCAGCTTTCTTAGGCTATGGTACCCAAACGTTTGGTTAAACACTAGTCTAGATTTTAAATGTAAAAGTATGTTACAGATGAAATTAACATCTATAATTAGTTGACTTCAACTAATGGAAATTACCCTCGATAGTACAGGTGGACCTCATCCAATCAGTTGAAGGCTTTAAGGAAAAAATAAAATAAAACTGAGGTTTCCCAGAGAAGGAATTCTGCCTCAAGACTGCAACTTAGAAATCTTGCCTGAGTTTCCAAACTGCTGGCCTGCCCTAGAATTTCAAATTCAAGAATATAACATCAACCTTTGCCTGAATTCCAAGCCTGGCAGCCTTCCCTACAGAATTTGAACTTGCCAACCTGTGTTAATGTGTGAGCCAATTTCTTAAATACATCTATGTACTTATATCTATATTTATTTATGTCTTATTGATTCTGTTTCTCTGGAGAATATTGACTTAGAAATATTGGTCCTGAGATGGGTTCTAGAGAAACAGATTCACAGAGTTGAGTGTTTATTAATTAGTTCTGGGTTTTCTCACTCATCCTAGTGTTTAAATATTTGTCTCCTCCAAAACTCATGTTGAAACTTAATCCCCAATGTGGCAGTGTTGAGAGGAAGGACTTTTAAGAGGTGATTGGGTCATGAGCGCTCTGCTCTTACAAATGGATGAATCCATTCATGAATTAATGGGTTATCCTGGGAGTGGAACTGGTGGCTTCATAAGAAAATGAAGACAGATCTGAGAAGCACATTAGCATTCCCAGCCTCCTCGCCATGTGATACCTTGCTCCATCTTGGGACTCTGTAAAGAGCCCCCATCAACAAGAAGGCTCTCACCAAATATGGCCCCTTGACTTTGGGCTTGTCAGCCCCCAAAACTGTAAGAAATGAATTCCTTTTTTAAATAAATTACTTGGCTTCTGGCATTTTGTTTTAAGCAACAGAAAATGGACTAATACAGCTCACTAATATGATTGTGTGTAAAGGCACTAATTACTCTATTTTCAGTGGTAAAGGGACACTGATCAACCATGTTATAATGCAGCAATAGAGATATGCAAATTACCACTATCAGACACTCCTGATCTAATACGTAAAAGAGAAAAAGTCCCAGGTGACCATGTATTCTGTATCTCAGAACACTTTTTTTGCAAACTAACGACTATAATGAGATTGGTTGTTTGTTCCTAACTGTGCCGGACAAAGTGTGGAAATAAAAGAATGAATTCAGATCTTCGAATTCCCAGCATGCATGACCTGAAAGTTTCTATGTCTGCCTTGGAAGAAACCCTTATCTCCTGTAGCTGTGGAGATGAGATTTCTGAAAACAAAACCCAGAGTCTCATTCTGTGAGTGGCTGAATTACAATGCAATTGATTTTCTAACCTTGTGGGGTGTCTGCTGTTAAAGTAATTGCATTGATTGGGAAGGGATGAGATCCCAAATATTGTAGTGGGGTCACATGGACAGATGCTAGTGAAGGACATCTAACCCATAACTTCTGCTGGTCTGCATCTGAGAAGGGTGAATCTGCTTGTCTGAGAAACATGTAATGTCCTCCTCTTAGGTAGTTACCTTGCAAGACACTGCTGATTCTTGTTAGGATCTACCCTTCCCACTCTTCTTTGGTTCTAGACCTGTAATGAGACTCAAAATTTGGCTAAGCCTGACAAAAGAGGTACAAAGTATAACCTGTGAGGAGGATCCAAAAGAACTGCATGATTTTCCTAATTTTTACAGACAGAAGTCTGAGGAATGTGTATGAGACTAAAGCTTAAGTGTGAGATAATGTTGGAGAAAACATAAATATGGTTCTGGCCAAATTTATTGATTGGTATGAGCCTACTAAGAAGAAATTATGGCTTGGTCTTGCAGCCTTGAGGGGTTAGGAATATCTCTGAACAGTTCGTTTGGTTGGCTGGATAAACCATAGACTGAAAGATGGCCTACTTCGAATTTGCTGAATTGCTGTGCCTGCCTTGGTATACTCTAGAAATTATCCAGAAGCTTAGGGAGTTTGGATATTAAAGTAGATTTGTCATTTAAAACCTGCTTTCCCTGGTACAAAACACCTTTCACTATGATTGAGAAATGACTATGTGAGGGAAGCTCCAGCATCCTCGAATATTTCTGTGGTTGTTCTGTGCAGGTTTGAAGTTACATTAGAAACTGCTGCTGCTAAGCTGGGATCTCTAAATGCCATGTGGATAATTGGATGCCAGTTGTTGGCATCAAGTGGCAGTATCTAATTGCAAGAGATAAGGTAGATGTAGTTACCACAATGAACAGCAGAGTCAAAGCAGTAATCAGAATAGTCGGCTCACAGACTCTAAGGCATTGGCTAGTTGATCATCATGTCCCTAGAAGAGAAATAGATGGGCAGTTTAATAAATTCTTACTTAATCTGTATACGTGGAAGAGTTGTAGGTCAAGTAAACAGAAGTCTAACTTGAGTCAACGAAAAAGTGAATCATGGTCCCTCAATCAATTCCCAGACTTGAGCCACTTTACAGACTCAGAACACTTTGAATGAAGGGGAGGCCAATTTTCTTTGAGGAAGGACTTCAGTAAATGCTCAAACATTCATACTGTTAATCGATCTCTTAGCCTTCCCCAAGGACCCTGTAGCCTTTTACCAGGGTGATTGTGCATTGGTAAAAAGGAAATAAGCAGACGTTGTGCGGATTGCTGGGCATAGACTCTGAGCTGACACTAATTCCAAGAGATCAAAAATATCACTGTTATCTACTAACTAGAGGGGAGGTTTGTGGAATCCAAGTTATCAAGGGAGTTTTAGTTCAGGTCCATCTCACAGTAGGTCCAGTGTGTCCCCAAACTATGTGCCCTGACCTGTGGGGTGAGGGCTATTGTGGTGGTAAAAACCAACCAGAAGCCACTAGAACTGCCTCTATCTAGAAACATAGTAAACCAAAACCAGTACCACATTACTAGAGGGATGGCAGAGATTAGTGCTATTATCAAGGACTTGAAGGATGCAGGGTGGTGATTTTTACCTCATCTCCATTCATGTAACTTTTTGGCTCATGCAATGGATAGTTGTGCAACAGAAGAGAAGGAAGTGAAGTGGGAGAGGTATATTAGGGAAATACTATGATTCTGTAATTGTTTTCTAACGCCTCACAAAAAATTGCCACTAATTTAACTACTTAAAGCAACACATATTTATTATCTCACAGTTTCCATGCATCACAAGTCTGACATATTTTCACTGGATTCTCTGCTCAAGGTCTCACCATGCTAAAATTCAATGTGTAAGCTTTGATCTTATCTGAGGCTCAGAGTTCTTTTCAATGCTCATTTGTTATTGGCAGTGATTATTTAGTTGTTTTTGGCTGTAGAACTGAGAGTTGTGCTTTTTTGTTAGCTCTCAAGTGGGGCTAGCAAACCTCCCAGAAACCTTCAACCATTCCCTGCCACATGTCTCTCTCCACTCATCATGGTGTGCTACTCCTTCAAGGGCAATGGAAGGATCTCTCTGATCTTTTCTTAGGGCTCATGTAGGATAATATTTATTTTAAGTAACACAAAGTCAACTGATTAGGGTTGATTATTACTTCTGAGAAATCCCTCTGACATATGAAGTAACATATTTATGGGAGTGAGGTCCCATAATATTCACAAATCAAGTTTACATTCAATAGGAAAGGACTATACAGCGTGTGTAAATCATGGGGTGGCGACCTCCAAGCCTTTCTCCAATTTTGCCTGTCACAGAGACTTAAAATGCTGGGCTGAGTATTTAAAACAAAATGCATAACTAATAAAAATTAACTTACCTTTTATAAATTGATAAGAAGGGAATAAAAGCAGTTAAAGAAGAGTACTCTAGCAATGTCTTAAAGACAGATTTTAAAGTACAGGATGCCTGAAATATTTAGTTCTGATAGATTTATTAAAGTAATAAAATTCTAATTATAAAATCCTTAAAAAGAATGAAGTAATGTTGACATGAATTAAGATTACTTACGTCAGAAATGTTGTAAGATGATATATGAAATTTCAATAGTATTGGTAATTAGGAATATGAAGGAAGGGAAAGAATAAAAGTTAGCAAGTTATCCCTGCCAGGATGTCAGGAAGAGTAACAGGAAGAAAATGATCCAGAAGAAAATACAGGTTTTGAATAATTAATTCTTAAATAAGAATTTTACTGTAGTATTTTTGTATAGATGATATAAGAATACCATAAAAGTGTGATTTAAAACAACACAAATTTATTATTGTATAGTTTCTGGAGGTCAAAAGTCCAAAATGAGAGGAGGCTAGAATCAAGGCATCAACATGGACTTGTTCCTTCTGGAGGCTTTAGGAGACAATCTGTTTTCTTTTCTTTTCCAGCTTGTATGGTTGCCTAAATTCCTTGGTTAAAAATTCTTTTTCTCCATCTTCATAGTGTGCAACAGTAGTTGAGTTATCACCTTCTAGACCTTCTCTTCTCCCTCCCTCTTCCGATGTGAACAACACTTATGATTACATTGAGTGTGCCTGGATAATTCCAGGTACCCTTATCATAAACTGGGCTGATTAGCAATTTCAATTTGATCTACAACCTTAATTCTCCTTTGCCATATAATATAACATATTCATAACTTCAGAGGATTAGGATGTAGAAATCTTTGTGTGTCCGTTATTTGTACACATGAATAGAAGGGAAGCCTTTCAAATTATGGATGTTTTGATTTATTTCACAATTTTGATTTATTTAATAAAATGCCCTTTACTGTTTTAGCCCTGTGGCTCTATGACCTTCATTGTTACTAATCTTAACTTTTATATTAGTCTGCTTGACCTGCTTTGCTCCATCTTAATAGATACTACACGTTTCCTAGATAAATTATTATAATGTTATTCCCCTAATATTAGAAACAAATTAAGAAGAAAACACTTCAAAGCCTAATTATTGAGTACTATACAAAGAATAAATTTCAACTTGAGTGTTCAATGCCCTTCACCACATAATCTTTCTTATACTTTGCATTATTCTCACAGAATCCTTGCATCAACCAGAAAAATTTTTGAAAAAATCTGTGTCTCATTCACAATCTTTTCATTAACTTTTGTTTAAATAAATAAGATGTTGAAACTACAAGTTTATATTTTGTCGACGTAGAAATGTTTTTGTGCATCACTGAGAGTAAAGCATTTAACTTTTTTGTAAGGTTTATGAGCACCACAGATGTCAGCAGGCAAATTTTTAATGTGTTTTTTTGTTTGTTTATGTGTGAACAATTCTCCACACAAAAATAAAAATGCCTCATTAGTATTTATTGTTTTTGCAAGGTTAAAAAGAGCACAGTCAATTCAAATATGGTTATTGTAGACTAGAAACAATATGATACTAAATAACTCCTAAGATTCCCAATTTTATTTTGATAATTTTAAGTGGAAATGACAAAGATACACATATTCCTGGTCTCCAAAAGAATCTAGTTTAAAAATTTAAAAACATATGGTGCATTCATTTCAAGGGAAAAACAAAAACATCATCTTTTGCTACTAAAATGATTTTACTATTCTTACTCATATTATTATTGAACTGGAGAAAACGTATTTTATAGTAGATTTCAGGGAACTCATTTTTTCTCATTAGGCCTTTCTGGTATCAAAAACTGGAAAGTCACTTTTTGAATTTCCAGGAAAATATGTGTCTTCATGTAGTGACAGAGAGGGGTCTCATAAAGGATTCTCTAGGGATCCCAAATAGTCATAATCATAGGGACAAGAAGTAAAAGAACTTTAGAGAAGAATTATCTTTTAATCCACTCTTCTTTCCTCTTTCCTGTCTTCCCTTCCTCATTTTCATCAATTCTTTTCTCCTTTCCTCTCCTGTTCTCTCACCTTTTCTTCTCTTCTCTCTGTGCTTGTTTACTTTTGTAAAAAGTACAGCCTCTTAGCACTATCCAGAATCCCCAGTTTTATCTTGCGTGTGTTCCATAGCAGCTCCAGAACTGCACCATGACAATTACCTTGAACTGTTCACTCAGTACTTTAGTCCAAATATTATATGCTAGTCACTGTTAAAGAATTTTAATATGTATACAAATGAAGCAAAAGTAGAATCCTATTTTCATATATTTTAATGGGGAGAGACAGGCAATAAACAACAGAGAATGAATAGTAAGTTATATACCATATTGGGAAATGATGACCCCTATGACAAAAATTAGAGAAGGCTAGAGTGGTCAGAAATGAGATTAGAAGTAAGTTGCAATTTATTCTATTTAAGTCAAATGATCAGGGAAATTTCATCTCATTCAAAATGTTTTTGTGGGCTCCTTGGCTACAATTTCCTAAGTGCTAAAACATGACTGATCCAACTCATGTTACTATACAACTCGATTTTTACTCAGATAGTTGTTTAGTTTATATGGCATTTTTCAAGTAGTCTTATCTCTCTATATATTTGTAGATTATGAGTTTATTTGCCATAAAAATGCCAACCCAGAGATGTACTAATAAAAATATTCCTTAAATGAGACCTCTCTCCTATCAAATATCATGAGTCTATTTTCCAAGAGATTCTAGCATGTTTACAAGGAGATTATACTAGGTCATATATCTCCTTTTTTTCCCCTAGGAACTTCCTCTGAATAGGAATCACGGGACAGCCTCTTAGTTTGATAATACTCAGGGAACAGAAGCTCTGCTATTCATTAGTCTCCACCCTATCTGATTCATGGGTAAATATTACTCCTATATCAAATGAAAAATTACTAGAAAGGTAAACATAACATAAGAACCATGAACAGATTAATAATTGTAGTCAGCTCCCCACAAACTGAGGCATTAGGGGATACCGTGTTACTTCTTTTGTTCAGATCGTATGAGCACAGGATTTGGAGAGAGTTTATAAACCAGCAGTAGTCCAATCTTCTTTCTACAGAGAAATCAGTAGGGAAGTTTCTTCTAATACCAGTCATTAGTAAATGACAGATCTGAAAGAGATAGCTAGCTCTTGCTCTGACCTAGTCACATGGAATTATCATGATGGCATCTCTCCTGGAGGATTAAAATCTGCTTATGAACATCTCTGCCATCTGCTGTGTATCTGCCTGTTTCCTTATATTATCCATTTGACCTTCACCATTGCCTGCCTTGGTCAGGCTTTCTGCTTTATCAGGTATACTGTTTGCCAGCAGAGATGGTAGTAAGAAGAAATGTTAATTCTTTACTTGGTCTTACACCTGAGCAGATGCCATAGAGTTCAACTGTCTCTGCCATGTGGTAATGGAGCTGTAGGCACATCTGGTCTTAACTTGGCTTCATAGAATAAAATTATTCCTCATCTCAAGTACCATTAGTAGTACGGACTAAGCCTCATAATACTGTATCTTCTGTGTTAATATAACCCTCTGCAAGTATACATAAGTTTCAGTGTTACCAGGTCCACACTGATTAAGGCAAAATGAAAAAAAAAAAAATATCTGTGAGGTGGGAAAGAGATTTAGTTGTAAATTTGATTCTCCTCTAGTGCTTTATTGATACTTCCTAATCTCAGAAACCTTTTCAGAGTAGTATTCCACCCATACGTAGTTTTTCCATATTCACTTAAGAATACTTGAATTAACTGTAACTTTTGCTTCACTTATTTTGACTAAGTTCATTTTATCCAAGGATGTTGAGGATGAAGAAAGTCTGTTTAATATTGCCTCTTTTCTCATTTCTGTATGTTGGTTGAAGTGAATGAATATCCGGATTAGAAGAAATGCAATTTCAGTGTGGGGGGAGCTGAATTGATAATTCACTGTTACAAATCCTTAATTCTATTCTCCAGGGTCATTTCTCTTACCAGGTAAGTGACATCTAGTGTATATTCGGGGTCAATATTAGTCGATACCCACTTGTAGCCCCATGGGACCACCATTTGCGATATAATGTAATCCCTTTGCTGGCTATGTACTGGCCTGTATCCTTGGAGAATTTTACCCACCTCCATTTTCAAATGACTCTTCTCCTGTTAATATTGAAGACATTGTTTATGTTAGCCATTTAATTTAGTACAAGGGGAATTAGCCATGTCCATGTCCCATCAGTGCATGTCCTGAGCACAGTATGTCCAATTATTTCATGAATATAAGTAACTACTCTAGGAGCATCATTTAATCATCAACATTATCATTCCAATCTTTTTCTGAGCTGGGAAATGGATTTTTTTATTTTTCTATTTTTTGTTGTTATTGTTGGGTATCTCCATAACCTACTTTATCTCTTCTTCTAAATACCCAGAGATACTTTAAAAAAAAAAAATATGTACCTTATACGAGGTTCTTTTCTGCCTCACCATGGAGATTCATTTCCCTGATGATATGGCAAGTCCACTAGCTACAGCCTAAGTTGTCTAAATGATCCCCTAAAATGGGAGCCTAATTTTTCTTCTATTATTAAATAAACAGCTCATATATCTGCGCATTGAATGGACTTACCTTTATCTTCTTCTATCAAGAATTACTGCATGTCATCAGAAGGCTGCTACTTTCAAAGGAACAACTTGGTCTTCGATCTGAACACCCCCACCTGAGAACTAGGAAGCTGATTTTAACTTGAATGGAGGGAACTAGAGAATTCAGATCACAGAGCAATGACAATGGGGAGTTCCTCCCAGGACTCTATGATTGAACCTACCGGCAGTGAAGCTACCTTCTCATATATGTAGCATATGAAATTCATTCTTTAGTGTGCTCTTGAATATATCATTTCCATGTTGTGAGTGAGCTTTGGTATGCTGCTCCCTGACTACTTAAATATATCTCTAGTGTCACCCAAGATATGATAGATAATCCTGTCCTAAGAATTATCTGATAATCTTCAAGGATGTGGACAGTTTTGATGTCCAGTAATAAGCTAGTAATTGTCTTTCAAATGGCAGATTCCAAGTCTAAAACTCAAAGGTAGCACTGTATTGCCAAAGTCGAATCCACGTATGGTCTGCATGCAGATATTTTCTCAAACTATCTAAGCTGCTGGATCACAAGGTCCTAGTAGGACTGCATGAACCAACACCCCCATGAATTACTTAATGCTTACTTCTACTCACTCAGCTTTATATTTCTTTCTGATAAACTTGTGAATGAAGGATTTCTGTTCGAGGAATATAATTTTGCCATAACCAAAGAAACCCGATGGACTCTGAGCTTTTTGCTTACTTACAGTGTCTGTGAAAGACAGTAACTTATTCTTCACAATTTGAAGAATATCTCTGGTTGCTCAAAACCACCTGATTCCTAGGGATTTTACAGATTGACCTGGGCCTTGAATTTACCCGAAATTTCCTATAAGTTTCTATTTGTCATATGGGTGACTAAGGTACTTAACCTTTCCTAAGCTTCTTCCTCTAAAGAGGCAACAATCATGATATCATGAATATAATGCACTAACTCATATTAGTGTTACCAAGTATGAGTACCTGATAAGTGGCATCTAGAGTATGGCAATCTGCAAATGAATTGAATAGCTACGTATAATAATTTTCATTCCGTGAGAATTCAATCTCTGCCTTGTTGTACTCCAAGATTGAGATTAAAAAAAGATGATGGATCCAAGATTATGGTAGCTGACAAATATTTTGATTAGAACTTCAATATGCCTTCTGTCCAGGACAGAGTAATACGATTTTTCAACAACAGAACAAGAAGTTTGGCAGAATGTCTCTGATGAAAATAAAGAAGTCAAACAAAAGCCTCTACATGAATAGAAAATAAAAAAATGATGAGCTGCATAAATGTAAACCAGGAAGATTTTTAAAGAAACCATATAATTCTAATGAAAATGTTTCACACTTCTCAGTAATGCTAGTACCTAACTCTGTATCTTGCATATATTCTGCACTCACATGATATGTCTTTATTACTTGAATCAACATAATCATTTTAACAAGTTAATTTTGTAATCGCCACTGTGGCTGGGGGACAGAGATGGCTGGGAGGGGGGTGGCAGGAAGAAGGAAATCACAAAATCTTGTGCCACTTTAACAGTGTACATTTTATAGACACTTTCCCTTAACTACTCCACCTCTCATGAATACTGAAGCATGGCTCCTTCTATTCTAAGCAATAACAGTGGTTGATGTACTAATAAAGATGAACCTAGCTGTGTAAAACTGAAGTTGGGTTGTCAAACTGAAAAGCACATACCACCTGCTGCCTCCTGTGCACTCAGGATTTAAACTGTGTTCTGTCCACAGCAAAACAATCTTCCAAAGGAATATATTACCATACTGGAAAAGACATTGCATTTCTGGTATACTGTTGCATTTCATTATTGAAACATAAAGACTCAAAAGTTTCCTTCTTTCCTCCCTCCCTGTATCCCTTCCTTCTTACTCTCCTTCCTTTTTTCATTTCTTCCTTTCTTTCCTTCTTTCCTTCTTTTACACTTTCTTTCATCTCTAAAAATACCCGAAGTGAATAGTACAATTTTGAAAACTGTATTCTCTAAATCTTGCAGCAATCCTTTATGTATAATTTTCATAATGTTACTATTAAACTAATATTAATAGTTAATAATATAAAACTATTTAGTGGTGTCACTGAAATAATAAATATAATTTATTCCATGTTATAGCAAATATAAATTGTACTTAAATTTTATGACTGTATTTAAACATATATACATATTTACACACATATATATACATTGTCACACAGTATACGTGTGTATATATATTTAATCTCATGTTGGGACTATATGTAGACTCAGTATAGAAATAGACATGTTTAAATCTTTTTTTTTTATAAGATAACACTAACTTAATGATTTTTTTTGAGTTTCATTAAGATTGAAAATAACAGAGTATTTCTAAGAGTTTGTTTTATTGAAGGTTATGAAAATTTTAGTCTGAGGAGGCAAGGTGACCTCATCATAAAAATTTGATTTACATTGCATGAATCTACACCAATGAAAGAAAGGAGAGGCGGATGTTAAGATATTCTTTTGCATTCTCTTAGGTTGTTCCTGGAAATGGAGTCTGAAACAGAGATTAGTGTTAAGTGATTATTAAGTGAGTGTACTCAGGCGAGACGTGCAGAAGTGAGCGTAGGGGTAGGATGGGGGATAAAGATAAGCAAAATGATGGCATCAGTTGAAGTCTCGTTTCACTGTGATCCCAAGGAGAGCTCAGGGGCATAAAGTGCGTCAGTCAGATGTGCTGACTGGAGGTAGTGGAGGGTTTTCATGCCCATGTTAAACAGCCACTGACAAGGGGCTCCCTTTTGGGGTAGTGGTATCACCTCCCAGGCAACTCTGGACAGCTCAGCTCTGGACGACTCAGGGAAATTCTGGGAAAGAGCCTGGCTGGAAATTGTTTCCTGGCAGCAACATTCATTTTATATTCTGGTTTATAATCGTATACTGCTTTTTATATTTTATTGCTCAAAATTTCCCAGGCCTGGCCATTGGGAACTCTTTCAGTTGTCTCCTGTGTCCCTTTAGGATACCCCCATAAATATGGTATTTGTCTTCCTCCTTCCTTCCTTCCTCTCCCTTCCTTCCTTCCTTTCTTTTCTTTTTTAAGCACTTTCTTATTTTCTGACACTACAAGATGGTCCAGGCTCATCGTGTATGTTTTCTATCTCAGCCCTAGAGCCATTCATTTCCTCAAGGAACTCTGGTTCCTTTTAATGTAGAATAGTATTAGAAATGAAGATCTAAGTGCTATGCGACTTTATTGCTATGGGGGTGTCATTGTTTTTTAGGGACCCTCAGATGGCTGAGCAAGAAAATATAAGTGTTTTCACTAACCTATGTAGAAATACATATCTATCATATTTCTAATGCAACCATCTGTACCTATAATAAGCTAAGCATGAGTTTGGAGTGATATCTCCAATTGTAGTCCATTACCACATGATCATTGTGCTTCCTCTCCTTGTTTATCTATAAATTCCCACTTCAACATTGAGAAATTTGGCTACCATAAACCACTCTCCATTTACTTATTTAATTTAATATACATTTAGAGCAGTATGACAATTATTAACGTTTGACCCACGAAACAAAAAACACCTTCGCAATTACAGTATGTGCTTATGTGCATTTCCTTTTGAATTTAGTATTACAGATTCTACATATTTCTAAAATTTTGTGTTAGCACCTTTTCTTTTTTCTCTACCTGTTTCAGGGAAGTCATTGAATACTTTTGTAATACAGTTAGATTATCTTGTCACAGTCTGTATTCTTTCGCATATTGTTCAACCCTCTAAATTTCTTTTGAATTTACGTACGTAGAAGTTCACGTCTTGTGCCATGAAGTTCTTTGGGTTTGGACAACTACATAACACCATGTGTCCACCATTACCATATCATGTAGAATAGTGTATACCATATCATATCGAATAACTTAACACCTTCCCTGCATCTATTTTACCTTCCCTCTCTCCTTATATCCCCCGATAACTAACCACTAATCTTGCAACATTCTTTACAGCTTTGACTTTTCCAAAATGTTATATAATTGGAATTATGCAATGTGTGTCCTCTCCAGACTGGCTCCTTGCACTTACCAGTATTCACATAAGATCTACTGATATCCATTTATGTCTTAATAGCTCATTTATTTTTATTGCTGAATAATAATTCTTTGTATAAATATACAGTTATTTTATCTTTCACCTATTGAGTGACATCTTAATTGCTTCTACTCACATGCAGGTTTTCATGTGGACATAAATGTTCAAAGCTGGTGGGTAAATACCTAGAAATACAACCCTTGGCTCAGGATGGTAAGACAAAGTTAAGTAAGGTAAAAGGTACCAAAATGTCTTCCAAGGTGACTGAATCATTTTCATACCCACCAGCAATGAATGAGAGTTCCTGTTCCTCTGCAGCTTTGCCAGCAGTTGGCATTATCAGTGTTTTGGATTTTATCAATTTTTATAGGTTTGCAGTAGTATTTCACTTTTGCTTTAATTTGCAATTCTTTAATGAGAAATGATTTGAGCATCTTTTCATATGATTTTGGTGGCTGTCTGTATGTCTTCTTTGGCAAAGTGTCTGTTCAGAATCTTTTGCCCTATTTTGATTTAGTCGTTTGTTTTCTTACCGTTGAGTTTTGTTTTCTTACTGTTGAGTTTTAAGGGTCCTTTGTGTATTTTGTTTGTGAGTCCTTAATTAGGCATGTGTTTTGCAGATATTTTCTCTCAGTCTGTGATGTGACTTTTCGTTGCCTTAATATTGTCTTGCTGAGAATTTTCCAATTTTAATAAAGCCCATCTTATTAATTTTTTCTTTTGGGAATCATGCTTTCCGTGTTGTATCTAAAATCTCATCATGACACCCAAAGTCACCTAGATTTCCTCCTATTTTTTCTTCTAGAAGTTTTATAGTTTTGCATTTTAAATTTAGGTTTATGATCTGTTTTGAGTTAATTTTGGTGAAAGGTGAACAGATTGTGCCCAGATTGTTTTTTCCATATGGATGTGAAATTTTTCCAGCACCGTTTGCTAAACTGACTATACTTCATTGGATGCTTTTTGAACAAAGATCAGTTGACTGTATTTATGGGGATCTATTTTTGAGCTCCTTACACTGTTCTATTGATCTATGTATCTATAATTTTGCCAGTGCCACACTGTCTTGATTACTGCAGACATCTTGAAGTCAGGTAGTTAGAATCTCCAAGTTTGTTCTTCATCTTTAATATTTGTTGGTTACAATGGCCTCTTGCTTTCCATGTCAACTTTAGAATCAGCCTGGCGATATTTTCAAAATGGTTTGCTGGAATTTTGATCAGGATTATGTAGAATCTATAGATAAGAATAAGAGTAGATAAAGGTGGCATGTTAACAATATCCATCTTTCTAAGTCATGAAAACAGAATATGTCTTCATTTACATAGATTTTTGCTTTATTTCTTCAGATTTTTATAGTTTGTATCCTTTACTTATTTTGTGAAATTTACACATAAGTATTAATTTTATTTGTTGCCATAGTAAATTATATTGTGTTTTTAATTTCATATTCCATTGTTAATCCTACTGTGTAGGAAAGAAATTACTTTTTGTATATAAACCTTGTATCTAGCAATTTTATCATAATCAGTATTATTTGTAGACATTTTTATTTGATTTTTCTGATTCTTTGGAATTTTATACCTAGTCATGGCAATTGCAAAAAAAAAAAAAAAAAACCAAAAAAATGAAAGACAGTTTTGACAGTTTTATATCCTTTTTTCCAATGAGTATACATTTTATTTCTTTTTCTTATCCTATTATCCTACCTTGAACTTCCAGTACAATTTCTGTTGGGGGTTGTGAGAAGAGACATCCTTGCCTTATTTCCAATCTGATGAAGAAGAATCCAATTTTTCTCCATTAAAGATGATGTTAGCTGTAAATATTTTGCACATGTACTTTATCAGGTTGAATACATTTTGCTGTTCTCCTAGTCAGCTGAGAGTTTTATATCTTAAATGAGTACTAGACTGAAAAAAAAATCATACCAATTGATCATGGAAATTTGAATACCTCAGTAATTTGATGGTGATCAGGAAAAATGTATGTTCTACACAGTATTTTTTTCTTGTGGAAGAAAATAAATTGACGGAGAAACTTAAACAGAAAAAGATAAAAAATAAAACTGCTATCATTTGTTCAGAGTCCAACTATTTCTAGAAATGAGTGCACAGATGACTGATCTACACTTTCCCTTTATTTTTATAAAATATATTTCCTTCCTGATCTGTACTACCAGTAATTACACATCTCTGAAAAAAATGTTACCCCAAACCACACAGCCATAAACAACATGCTTACATCTTCATATTGAAAACAATAATGAATACCACCCAAAAGTTCTTTAAACTTGGAATGTGAAAATAAGCTTTGAAATCAATATTGTGCTGATCAATGGTAAGATTAAAACTTATTTTCTCACATTATGATTGAGTTAATTACTTTTGCATGTTTCTTTTGTGGCAATTGGCTTCATATTTCTATAAGTCCAATACTAAGGATATTAACTCTTTGCCTCGTATATGTAACATGTATGATTACACAATTTTTCACCTTTTATTTGATTTCCTTTGAATGTTTATGATATTGAACGTAAGTCTTTAGTTATTCTAATTCTTCTGGCTTTATTTATTTATGTGTTAAGAAGTGAGACTCAATGTTTAAAAAAATATTGAGTTAATATCACCACTATTTGTCAAATAATATTTCCCTTTTTCATAAACTTTAAACAGCATATAATTTATATGTGGTTTTTCTTATTTGAGACTTTCCCAATTTTTCTACACTATTCCTCTTGCTTATATTTTCTTGTCTGAATAACTAAATGGTTTTAATTGTTGTAGGCTTATAATACATTTTTTCTGTTAATACAAGCAAGCCTTCATTATTTATCCCTAAACAAACTTTAGAATGAGAAGAATGAAGATAGCATGTTCATTATGACCGAAATTTGACTGACATTATGCTCCATTTGATTCTTTCTGCTGCTATATCACCTTTCTTATTCAAATGGTATACGTATAAACATCTTCTTGGTTTTCTTATTACAGTTTTAAGAGATTTAACTATTTTATTATTTTACCTTCCAATAATTAATTTTGGATTTATATATGTAAGTTTTTACTTACAAGGCTTCTAAGACCAAATATGTATTTTTATTTATACCAATTAATTCTCTAAGTTTCCAGACACCAAATGGGTATCCAACAATTCAATTCAGGTCTGATACTAACTACTGGGAGTGAGTGCAGGTCCCACAGGGTAAGGGCTCGGTCCCACATGACGCCTCCTTCAGAAGTCCTGGGTCTACCAGCTGGCTTTAAACTGGGGGTTCCCATAATTGCCCCTCAGATTAGATAATTCTCTAAAAGGACTCGCAGAACACAGAAAAGTGCTTTATTTACTATTATCAATTTATTGTAAAAGATATTACTGTAACTCATGAACAGCCAAATGGAACAGATGCAAAGGGTAAGGTATACGAAGGTAGGTGGCACAGAACTTCTACATCCTATTCAGGACGATACACTCCCGGAACCTTGGTGTGTTCATCCACCTGGAAATCCTCTGAATCCTGTCCCCAGGGGTTTCCACTGAGGTATCATAATGTGCATATGATTGGTTAGCTCATTGGTCATTGGCAACTGAACTCAATCTCCTATCCCTCTCCCTTCCCTGAAGTCAGGAAGTTGGGCTGAAAGTCCCAACCTTCTAATCAGGCCTTGGTCTTTCTGGTGACCAGGCCCCTGTCCTGAGGCTACTAGGGGCCCCCAGCAGCCATTTGTCCCATTAGTATAAAAAAGAAACTCATCACTCTGTAGATTCCAAGGGTTTTGTGAGCTGTGTGCCAGAAACTAGGGACAAAGACCAATTATTTTGTAGTACACCGCAGGACGAATGTACTTTTTTCATTTTCCTCTTTTCAAAGGCATTTTCTTTTGCTTCTCCTGACATTTTTGCCTTATTATGGTTTTGCAATAGTCTTTAGTTTTTATTTTTGTACTCTTTTTTCCTGTTGACTGATTATTTATTTTCTTTGGTTAATAATGAAAAAAAATATTTAGGGTATGCATTTGCTTCTGATTCCAACTTTGGGAGCACTTTATTTATTATTGTTGTTGTTGTTATTGCCAACGTTGCTATTATTTATGAACCATTTTCTCTTACATTGTCATAATAGTTTTGGCTTACTTTTTCTCTATATGTATATGTAAAAGAATAGCTTTTGACTTGTGACATGACTAGATTCTTCTGATAAAGTCTTGTGTCATATTTTATTTAATCATGGTCAGAAAATGTGCTTTCTAACACTGCTCATTTTTGTTCATTTAATTATTTTGAGTGGGGGGAGTGACAAAGAGTCTTTACTTTACCAAACTTTAGTCGGGCTCCTGAACTTTCTAGTAGGCCCATCTGTTACAGCCCAACCAGCTTCATTGCCTGCTGCTCAAGAGGAAGCCAATACACGGAGACAGCAAAGGTTACAGTGGAGGAAGAGTTTAGTATTTCAGGGCACTATGTGAGGAGATAGGAGGAGTTTCTCAAATCCATCTCTGCAAGAATGTTTGGGTCGTGTTTTTAAAGAAAATTTAATGGGCAAAGGGAAATTGAATCTGCTGATTGGCTGGGGATGAACTCATAGGGTGGGGAAGCAGAAATTGTCTTCTCGTGATCACTCAGTTCCCAGGTCAAAAGGCTAGATAATTAGTTCCTCGGTCTGGGCCCCTGATCTGTTTGGGTCAGTTATTCCAACAGAATGCTGTGTCTGGAAGATATCTCAAAGACCGGCCTTAGATTTCAAAAGGTTAATGTTATCTATGGGAGCAATAAGGAAAGCAAAGAATTTTTATGACCACCAGCTATGTAACTCTTGAGTAGTAAGCAATTAAAGGAAAGCAAGCTAGGGAACAATGGCTACTTTTATATATATCTAAATGTATGCATATGCCTTTACAGAATTTGGACCCCTACCACAGTTCCCATCATATGGCCTTGTATTAATTGTATTAATTTTATAAAGGCTGATTTCACATCTTATACCTTCTTATAAACTGCAGTTAGGCAAGGACCCCACTTACACAGTCTTTCATATCTGATCACCCTTTAGTATCTCATCAGGCTCCTTATCCGCCACCATACTCCAGGTGGCGACTGATCACTCTCTCCTGTCCCCAGCAGTAATTCTGTGAGGTTGGCTTAGCTAGAACCCGCCTTACTCCTGATGCTTCCTTTCCTCTTAATAATTTTTCATCCACCTTCCTTCATCCTGATTCTTGACTACAAATTCTCACTTGCCCAAGGCATATTTGGAATTGAGCCCAGTTCTATACTGAGATCACCTTTTCCTTATTGTAATAGTCCTGAGTAAAATCTATTTTTTACCACTTTAACTGTATAGTACAGCTCTGCTTTGTTGTTGTTGTTGGAAGGGATTAGAGTATGACTATATCTTAGACCATACTGATGTTCTTCTCATTTTTTAATTTTTTTTTTTTATGAATGATAGTTGTAGGATTTTTTTTTCACCAGGTTATTTGTTAGTGTTGATCTTTTTCAAGTATTTTATTTGATTTTGTATTGGTTTGGGTGACGAAGTGATTATTTTTAATTCAAATTGCTTAGTATTTGTAATGAATTGTTTTCAAATATTCCTTTAATTATTTATTTATAAACATAGTCTATCTTTTGAATCTGTAACTTGTGACTTGTTTCCCTTCCTTCCTTCCTTCTTTTTTTTTTTTTTTTTAATTTACTTTCTCATTCTCTCCCTGTGATCATTTAAATTGGTATCTTTTCCTCCCAGACTTTGGAAGACTTCTTTAGGGTCTTTTTTTATGTAATAAGTTAAATGAAGACTCTAAGTAATTACTGTCTCTTTCTTCATAGTATCTTGAAGCAATGCCAATATATTCTGCAATTTTTAATTTAAAATGCATATTTTCTATGTTCACTTTAAATACTTAAAATATATATTTTTTCTTCATGGAGTAGGTTTATTTTAATCTAATAGACATTATTAGATAAAATTTTAAGTTTTTGTATTTTTGCCCTCAAGCCTGCCTATTCTTGTTTTATGTATTCAATAACTTATTGCTTAGAAAATTTATATAAAGAGAGTTTTATTCTTATTCCTCAATATGACCCCTTATTTTGAATTATATCATATCTTCATACTTCTTATGAAGTTTATTGTTCTTAAGTTTCTTCAGTTTCTTCAGTTGATTACTTTTTCTGTTTTCTCATCAATGTAGAGGAAGGAAAGTCTGCTTTATTTTTCCATCATAAATATGTCTTTTTCCTCCTAATAGACACTGACTTGGGATTTAACAGTGATTTGCTGTGTACTTTCATGCCTAATCAAGAGAAAAAAAATGGCCAGAGTGGTTTTTAAAGCCAACTGGCATAATTTTCTTTATTTAACATGTATTAGAGCTCTAGTCATCAAAGTAAGAATTATGACAAGTTACACAAATAATAAAACACAAATGATTATATGCAAAGTGTAATATTTATTATTTAATACTTTAGAAAAGTATTAAATAAGTAATACTTAGAAACAATTTCTAAGTATTCTAAGTATTTCTAATTTTCTAAGTAATACTTAGAAAATACCTACTACCTTGAAAATGTATTGAAAATCTCCACAGAAAGATTCCAATATTTTCCAAATTTTATGGAAATACACCAAAAAAATTCTTTCAGAAGTACAATGGGGCAAATATTGTGTGTAAGTACAGGGAGTAAAGTAACTTTGTGAAATAGAAAAGCATGATCAATGTACATTGATGAGTTATAGTAAATTATTAATTAAATGGTAAGGGGCTGAATAAAATTTAGGCTATTGATAAAACATAAGAATATAGTCCTAAAGTATATACATAAGAATTGAGTATATGCGAAATAGAATTCTCATATAAGCTCATATACCATTCATTAATGATTTTTGTGAAAGAAACTCATGATCACATAATCACCCAAAATATACTTCAGATAAATTAAGGAGCTGGATGTAAAAGTAAGAGTCCAACAACTCGAATCAAATTCCACTCATAATGTATCATATGTAAGTTTGGGAAAGAGTACCACAAACAAAAAAAAAATTCTAAAGGAAAAACACAAATTATTACCATTTGGAAATGTTTATATAAAATAGTCAAAGAAATAAAAGTAGGATAATATTTTGAACAACTATGAAGTAAAAATAATGTATGTGAAAACTTTAAATGAGTATGAACAGTGATTGAAAAGCTGAAAAAATAAAATAGCAAAACATTTCATAGAAAAACTTCAAATTAGAAGGTAAACATATAAATCATGAATATCATTTTCACAGTAAATTTGCTAAATTATTTTCAAAAATAGTTGACAAATCTTAATGCTCGGAGCTTGTGATTTCATGGACCACCTTTTCAGAAAAAAATTAGCAATGACACACTAGCCCAAAACATGGCACTCTGGCATTTGAGAAAAAGCACAAGCAAGGGGTCTCTGAGCATCTCCTGTTCTCTGAAGCAGGCCCTGAAAGAATCCTCCCACCTTCCTCTGAAGTAGGTCATGAGACTTCATTCCAGAGGTGCCCTCTCTATACTGAGATAAAAGAAGTGTCCTTATCTTTAAATATAGAGGGACACAGAGAACAATCTGAACAAACAGGCCTTGCTAAGTGCCCCGTACCAGTTTATTACCATTAGATCATATCCTCTTTGTCTAATTATACTTTTGCAAAACCATAAACTCTTCATCAAACATAAGCATAAAAATATACTTTTAAGCTTAGGTTTCTTTAGGTCACCTATTTATTTAGGTTTTCATTTATGAATGCTCCTGTCTCACTTAAAACTTATATTAAATAAATGCATATGTTTTTCTCTCATTAATCTGTTTTTTATTATAGGTGTTTGAGCCATGAGACTTACAATAGGTGAGGGAAATATACTGCTTTTTCTCCCCTGCATTATATATAAGGGGATTTCTTTAATGCCTTGGAAAATTTGTTAAAATTGTTTATTTCGGTCTAAATACAAAAATAAATTACTAGAAACAATATTACATACAAAATATTGTGGTCAACTGGAGACAGTGAAGATTTTAAAGATCTTATTTACAAAAGTAAATGTAGTAGCATGAGAAAAAGGCTAATGATACTATATTAATATATTAGGATACAGGCACTGTATTATTATAAAAGTTTTGGCAGGACAAAGATATAAAAATATTAAAATATGTATTTTCATGTGCACAGTAAAACAAAGTTACTCTGGTCATGATGAATAGATGAGCAAGTAATAGAAAATGAGATCAGAAAGTTAATCATGTGGGAACAGAGTATATAGTTGTTTTTTATATTTTTTTAGAATTTTGAGAACACAAAAAAGGAAATTGCTAATGAATCATTCGATATCTTACAATGTCACTCATGAATGAAATGCAGATAAAAAATAATTACATATTTGATCAACTTAGCAAGGTTTTCAAAAATTGCAAGCATCAACATAGATAAGGATATTAAATGGTTTGTCTCTTTGAATGATGTTTAAATTATAATTAAAAATAATTTTATACTATTTATCAAGAATCTTACAAATCCCCACACTTCTTGACTTTATAAATCCCTTCTGATATTTGGGTCTATGTAATTTGTTATATATAACCATAATTCATTTGTAAAATTTTTATCACGGGTTTATTTAGAATAGTCAAACATTAGAAACAACAAGTGTTTCACAAGAGGAATTTATAAGCATGTCATGACTACTAGGTTTTTAAAAGCTTAATATATTATTTGTCCTTTTCCCCACCAGAATTTGGAACCAATCGAGAAATAAAAAAAGGAGATAGGCAAATGGAAATCAAAATGATCTGTTTTTCAGAAATTAAGATGTTTCAACAATAAAGCCTAAGTGTGCATGAAACTTAGACAAATTTACCCAGTCACACATTGTTTACTTGGGTATTTGTGGGCCTCTGCAGAAAAAAAGGCCGACCTTTGTACCACATACCAAAGAGAAGATGACAATAAATAATATGCACAGGCTAGTAGATCTTGAAAGATGTCCTGTAAGTGGGTGAACAACAGAGACCCAGTTCTTTCTCTCAAATTCATGAATTAGTGGAAACAAGGAGTGAAGAGAGTCACGTAACACAGATTCTTCCTACAGAAAAAACATGAAGCCAGAGGAAATTAAGGCAACCCCAAATAATGGCACATCTTATAATGAAACCTGCCATAAATCACAATTAAATTTATGGATAATTTTTAAATCTATGCTAATATAATGCACAGTAAATATAATATAGAGTACAAACTATAAGTGCTAAAGTGTATCTGCAATTTAAATGTAGCTTTGTAAACATATCTTACTTTTGCATATCATTTTTAGATTACAACCTCCATTACAACCTTCACTATGATATTTTTTTCTGCTTGATAACTATTATAATAAGCAAACTAAACATCTTGATAATGAAAATACTCATAACACTAAGATTTTTACAAATTATCTTCATAAAAATGTGAGCAATTTTAAAAGAGTATATTGCAGAAGCAAAAGTAGTATTTGTGAAGTTATTAAAAAATACTCTTCCTCCTGAAAAGAGTATAATACTTCAAGCCTCTGTTAATACAAGGAAATTAAAGCTTAATTAATTTGTGGGATCACAATGAGATATAAAGAGAAAGAGAGAGAGAGTGTTTAAATTCAAATAATTTTCACAATCAAACTGTTTTCAAAATATTTAAACTCACCTAAAATGATATTAGTATTAACAAATGTTTAAATGGTAAGAAATCAGTAGAATTCTTAAGAGATGAGGTACTATACTGTATGCTAGAATTGTGATTTTTTTTTTTTTCCATCACAACAGTAAATGAAAGTGCTTAGAATAAAATGTTAACTCTCTAGGAAAGAATATAAAAGTAATGGAAGAAAAAATAATAAATTTTCAGTGCCTTGAGTATTGTAAATATATTAAAATACTCGTTCATAGTTTAATCATAGAAACAAACAACAGTAATCTAAAAAGTACATTTTAATCATTTTTCATAATCTAGGTAATAGATGTTTGTTACCATTATTATAAGGCTGATATAGAAATATATTTTTCTCATATAGTCAACTATATCAAAAAATCTTGGTGATTTCAGTATGGAGAAAAAAACAAACTGTGAGTAGTGTAAGAAAAGGTAAATGTAAGGGAAAACTAATTCTTCAAGAAAAGGCTGGTTAGATATAATCTGGTCTCTCTTTCTCTTCCTCTTTTTAAATTTAAGACTAACACTGAATTTGTGTATATTTGCACAAAATTAAGGGTATAAAATATTTTTTGAATATTAAAAATCCTTTAATCAAAAATCTATTGAAGCAAGCTGTCTGACAAGGGTAATTGTTTCCCTGAGTTTTGAAATGAAAGGTGAAATGATAACATTTCCTTATGGCATTGATACTGCCAGCAAAGACTTTTTTTGATTTTAAATGACTTGCTAAAGTCATACACATGAGTGATATACCCATTTTCTAAAATTACCTGAATCTGTTACTTAAGAGTCAAGTTATCATGAATTTTAATGTTCAGAATAAGATTTCTTAAGAAGATGGAACCCCTTAAGAAGTAACTTCTTATCACACATAGTTTGATTGCTTGGAATCTGACACTTTCCCAACACTTAATGATTTTCTTCATTTCTTAGACGAAGAAACCAATGACACGTTGTAGGGTGTATTTGGAAACAATGTCCAGATTATTCAACACGACTGAAAAAATTAAGAAATACTTCCCTGAATCAAATGCAACCAAAGACTGCATTAGGAATCTGTTCATGGATGCATGCTTCTAAACTGAATTGTTCAACTTTCTCACTTTAGATTATGATATGCTTATTGATTTAGCATCAGACAGAATATATAAAGAACATATCAGTGTAAATATCACCATAATTTCTAAATCCATGTTTTATCTGAATATATAAAATTATTTAATATCACCAAATATTTGCTGCCAACATTTAATAGAGCTTTAACTTTTCTAATTTAACAGAATAAAGAGTAAGGAAGGAAATTGATTTCATATGGAACTTGACCTAGTGGAGGTAGCTGTAATTAAATTGCATATAAATATTCTGACAGTTTGGATTGTTTGGGACGAAATTACAAGTGCAAAGTGGAAGACACTTCCAGGTGAATGCTTACGGGAATGGTAAAGGAGAGAGGGTGCAGGCGTGGGCGGGAAAGACTTTGGAGTATGATATGTGTCTATAACCTATGAATAGAGAGGAGGAAGGAAAGAGGACTTGCTAGGAGGAGCCTCAGACCACAGTGCATCTGTAAGAGTTTCTCAACCAGGTAAATGGAGGACTCCAGAGCAAAGCATGCCCTAGTGGAGCCCAACCTCTCCTCAGGTAAAAGGGATCTGGAATCTGGTACACCGGCCGTGCTCTGTCTGTAAAAATCTCACACACGCACTGTCGTGGTGTGAGTGCTGCAGCTTGAGGCTGTCAGGTAACTACAAGGCTCCCAGAAAGTTCTTATTTTAAGGGAGATAACGAGTGGCACACCTCATGGCTGCCACAGATGGCTTGGCTGAAATGTAAAACAGTAATTGCTTTCATTGATATTATGAAATTATTAGCACATTTTATATTTTATTGCATATGTTTGATATTTGCAATTGCAAACTATGAGGGTTTTAGAAACATTTATCTACCATTGTTGCTCTTCTCATTGAGCACCCCATGGATGGTAAAAAAGTAAATAGATAGAAAATAACAGAACAATAAACATAATACAAATAATAAATACAGTATGACAACTCTTTAGATAGCATTTACATTGAATTGGATATGATTAATATACGTAATCTAGAGATGAGTTAAAGTGTACAGGAGGATGTCCATAAGTCATACGCAAATACCAGGCTATTTTATATAAGGGACTTGAGCATCTGTGGATTTTGATATTCATGGACGTCCTGGAACTAATCCCCTGCTGATGCCAGGAAATGACTGTTGTTGGTGCATTCACTTCGAATTTTTTCGTAGAGCCTGAATTAAAGGAAACAAAGCTATAATACAAGAGAAGAAAATCAATTAGATGTGCCTACTTTTCTGCACTCTTGGTCATTCATGACTTACACATTAATACATCGGCATTCTTATTCACTGCCATAGATTGGGTTCCCTACAGGCAGAATTTAAGATGAGGAACCAAGTAAGCCTAATTTATTAGAAAGTTTTCCAAGAATAGTCTGGAAGAGTAGTGAGGAAATGAGACTGGGAAGGAAAACAGACCAGCTACCAAGCAAATAGACGCAGAGCAGAAGTTCACAAAGCAAAGTCCCACAAAGGGTAATTTTGGTTTAGTCGCATGTGAAGAGAAGCGCAGGAAACCCTCAGCCTCACACTTCAGGGTTGATTGATTGGTAGGGGACAGAGCTCAAGTGTATGTACTCCTGCTGGAGACAGTCCCTGAGGAAGCACTGGTCCTGGAGGGGCATCTCTACTTGCACACAGCTAAAAGCAAGCTCTGGCATCGTAGAATAGTCCTCCCACACACAAAAAAATCAGAAAAATGACTATTAGGAGAAAAAGATTGAGCACAAAAAATGTGAGACACTAACAGCATAGATCACAGAAAACATGAAAACATGGCCAATATTATGATTTGGCTGTCTTGGCCATGTGAGAATCTCTTCACGGTCCACATTTGAGAAGTCCTTGATTTAGAGTAACATTTCTGTTGACTGAGGTTTTAGCTATAAAAATGTACCCACAGATAGTTGTAAAAAAAATAGAACTTCTGCATGATTTTATCTAGTCTACTGTACTAAACACCAATGAACCTCTGCACAAAACAGTAATAATTTTTGTCACATCTTAAGCATCCCCTCACTCATGATAAAAGTATATTATTAAAAAGAAAGAAATTACTATGCTTTGTTGTTTACCTTAGTAGGTGTATAAATACATCTAAATCATTTGAGAATCTTAATAAAATGTGTTCCTATTACCCATCATGTTAATTAAAATGGAGTATTAAAAGACAACACTGTTTTGAATTTGAAGAGGTCTGTCATACTTTGAGGATAATTAATAATGTGAGATTTATAGATTTGTATAAGATGAACAGTGTGAAGTTGGATAACATACAATGTTCTCTGTAATGTCTTAAGTCTTACTAATTTTTAATAAGAACAAATACAAGAGTATATCCAAAGCAAATGGGTTCCAATAGAATTGGTGATAAAATCAGGAGGTTGTGTTCCATGTAATGCCCCCAAATACATTTTATTTTGTCTGTACATTCTTCATAAATTTTTCAATGTCTTCTGGTGATATGATATTCCTCAATTTGCTAAAGGTCCCATCACTCATTTTTAAAATTTATTAGTTAATTTTAATTGACAAGTAAAAATTGTCCCATCATTCTTTATTACGTGAATTGCTTAGACCCCAGAAGTATATGAGTTTGTGACTTTTGTACAAAATCTTGTTGGTTTAGCATTCACCAAGAAATAAGATTGAGACACCCTCATGTGCTTTGACTAACATAACTATTTCTTTCTTCAGAGTTTCAAAGGATTTTCATTGCAATTATATCTAATCATCTGGGGAAGTAAACATTGTATTTTTAAAGAAGTATACTTTACATTGAAGCTAAAGAAATCACACTTACATTCATATTTCAAGAGCATATCTGATGAGCTAATTCCTATAAATAAGAATTGGAGGCAAAATGTATAACAGATCTGAATCTTTTCCAGTTTTTATTATTCAAATAATTCAAAATGGATGAGGATATTGACATGCAGATGGAGAGATTTCAAAAATTTCTCATATGCAAACATGTAATATACAAAGGATTTGTTAATCAAAATAAGTTTATGTTTCAAAAATTTCTTCTCGCAGATATTTAATTTTGAAATCAGTATCCTGGAAACTGTCTTTGTTATCTCAAACATTTAATTGAAGCCCAAAGAAATCCATTTTAACACAATATTGGTTAAAATATGTTGCTGTATAAAAGCATTTGGACCAAAAATATTGAGCCTTTCTCTGGATCAGTCTTAAAATATCTCTTGAAACTTGTGAGATTGGTTTATTAGTAATGGTTTACAACTTCCTGGTATTTTTTTTTTCAAACCAAAATACAGAATATTAAATCTACAAGCATAGGACCAGTTTTAAATTTCCTGTTCTGAGGAATACATTTAGAGCAAAATAGTTTTATAGATATTTACTCAAAATATTAATATAATCCTTTAACTAAGAAACTATAAAGGGTAACACCATTGAATACAATGACAGTGGCAGCAACAACATGAAGTAATATAACCATAAGGCAGAGTCTGGTGCTAAAGTCTTGGTCTTACCTATGGATTATGCTGCCTCACAGATCAGGGGCATTGGACATCACGTGCCCACATTTTCTGACTGGGGAAGGACCACAGAATTATCCTGACAGCTGTACTATTGATATACAGAGATTATTTTTGTTATTAGTTTCCCTCTTCGTATACCTAAGACTTGTATTAATTAGCTGTCATTAACTGTAGCTGTCGGGCTCTCTCTCGACCCCACAGCAGATGGTCCCAGGTGCTGCCTCAGCCCTATTTATCCTCCTGAGTCCTGAACATCTTTGTATTTCAAGTGTCAGTTTGGCTTCTGACTCATCTGCTACTGCTAAACACAAATATTAACTTAGGGATTTAGTGTCCACCTAGTAATTTTTCCATAGAAAATCATGACTCAAGTTTAAAAATTGAAAGTAAGTGATTTCTAGATTAGATGTTCTTAAATTTTCTCTTTGACACATCCCTTCTGTTTCACGTACATAGTAATAATAGATAAAGTGCAAAACAGAAAATCAGATAAAGCAATACTAAGAACAAAGATAAACCTATTAATGAACTGAAGAAAGAACAGGGCTAGAAAGAGGGAAGCAGGGCTGAGAGCTGAGGCACTGCGAGTTTAAGCATCAAGAAAGGAGCAGACGGTGGCAGGTCAGGTATACTGCAGTGGCATCTGCAGGATAAAGGAACTGAAACTCCTTCAAAGGTCAAAGTGATTCAAAGAGGTTATTTATAGGGCCTGGTATGTGTTCCCATTGTGAAAAAGAAGTCTGATGAAACAAACAAACAAACAAAAAACAGTTTCCAATAATCTAATACTTCTGATTTTAGTGAGTTATTGATTGGTAAAGTAGGAAGACACGTGTATAGCCAAAGTCAGGAAGCGAACCCAAATGCCCACTGGCTTTTTGATCGGCTCTGTATTATCCCCAATGCCACTGTAGGCAGGAGCTGTGAAATGTCATTTGGAATCACAGGGAAGAGCACAGAAGTGATGGGGGCAACCATAAAACTATTGACCACGCTTGCAGCTCTGGCTTGGGCGAGGCAAAGGCATCATATGTAACCAAAATGTTTGTACCCCCATAATATCCTGAAATTTAAAAAATAAATAAATACAAGAGTCAAAATTAAAAAAAAAAAAAAAAAACCTATTGACCATAAAAGGATGATTACAAAAGGAGAAAAGAAAAGAAACAAGAAAACTTAAAGAGATAAAATAATTGCTCAAGAAGATTCGAAAATATTACTGAGGATTTAGTCAGTTTCCCGTCATTGAAATGTGTGAGCATGGCCATAGAGCAGTGTGGCTAGAGTGTGTAGAAAGGCTCTAAAGCTCTAAAGGAGTAGCCAGATTTAAATGATTTTTGTTCTGAAAATATCTCAGTGGAATTGGTTCCAGAAATTATTTCCAAACCATGAAAAATTGTACCATATAAAAAAATAGCCAGCAATCTTGACCATTTGAACATGAAATCATTTCTGAAATGACTGATGAAATAAAACTTATGGAAAATTTTCAAGGTCTTCGGAATAAGTATATTTAAGAATGTCAACAAAATAAATGAAGGGATAATTCCATTAATAAAAGAATAATAAAATATAAAACAAAGCAAAATGGGCAGAAGTTTCTAAAAGATAATATCAATTAGGCTAAGAGAGATTGTCATTGGAATAAAAGTTCACTTAGAAGGAAGGCAATCTAGATTAAGCACAAACTAAGAAAAAAATTGTGACTTAAAGAATATTAAAAGTTTGAACATCCCTAATCCAAAAATCTAAAATCTGAAATTATCCAAAATCCCAAATTTTTGAGTACTTGCATGATGCCACAAATGGAAAATTTCACACTTGACCTCATGCAATGAATCACAGTGAAAATGCAGATAAAGCTTTGTTAAATACACAAAATTATTAAAAATACTGCATAAAATTACCTTCAGCTTATGTGTATAGGAAACATAAATAATTTTGCATTTAGATTTGGGTACCATGCCCAAGATATTTCATTATGTGTATGCAAATATTCCAAAATAAAAAAAATTCTGAAATCTGAAACATTTCTAGTCCCAAGTATTGCAAAATAAGGGTAACTAAACCTGTACTGAAGAATGTACTGAGAAGTCAATATACATCACAAAATTACAAAATTATAAATGAGAATTTATAATCAATCCAAATGAATACAAAGAACACAAATTAATGATAACTTTTTATTTATTTATTAATACACAATAGATAGACATATATGAGGATACATGTGATAGTTTGATACATTCATATAATGTATAATAATCAAAATCAGGGTAATCGGGATATCTATCACTTTAAACACTTTATGCTGGAAATGTTTGAATTATTCTTTATAATTATCTTAAAATATACAATAGATTTTTGTTTACTATAGTCACTCTGCTGATTTTTCAAACACTAGGTCTTATTTCTTCTATGTATTTGGCTAATACCTTTTCAGAAATTGATCTCTATGTCACATAAACATCATCTTTTTAACCATCAATGATACATTTACCACACCACTGCAGCACTGTACCCAAGGGAGTCGATGGTACTGGGATGACCAAAATAAGAAATTTATTTATGCTAATTCTTACCCAACTCTGGAAAAGTGTAAAGGAGAGGAAAAAAGAAGGTATGATTTTTTTTTTTCCCCTGGAGAACAAAGGAGGGAAGATTTTACATTACCTGCTTACCACTTTGGGAGTGAAAGAAACATTTATGTGATTGAATATCAATTGGATTTAATATTTGGTAATGTCAATGTTGTTTTTTTTGAAGTACAAATATAACCAAAACTTAGTGAGTTATGCTGTATACCAAGGGTTTTCAAAGTATCCCATGGTTCAGAATCACCTGTGGGACTGATTAAAAGCCAGTTGTCCCCACAGCCTGAGTTTTTGATTCAGTGGAATTGGTGAGAGGCCCTAGAATTTGTATTTTCCTACATTCCCAGGTGATACTGATGCTGCTGAACCAGGTCCACATTTTTAATAACCACTATTTTATATTATTACTCAAACTCAGTGTTGTGGGAAAAGGATCTTCTCCAATGTTAAGTGAGTGGCTAGTCCTTCGGAAATATGTATGTGCCTGCTTTCTTCCATAATCAAGCCATTCAGTGGTGCTTACTTTACTTCATCTCTATCATAAATATGGAAATTATCTGACCATTTTTGTATGTTTGATTGACAATTTGGTCAGTTTTTGGTTCAATACATTTTAAAAAGAACAGTTAAATTTATTTTTTTTTTTTACTCCAGACTTTATCTTTCTTTCTCTAAATTATATCAATTTCACACAGAATTTGAATGGGTGTGTATATTCCTAAAAAAAAGTTTGTAAGATGTTTTAAATACCTTTGCAAGATGTCATGTAGTTGAAGGGAATGGCACAGATTACCTTTAACAGTCTTGAAATACTTTAAAATTTTTGTCTCATTTATTCCTTTCTGTTTTTCTCTTCTTTCTTTGTTAACTCGATTTTCTTCAATTACTGGGAAGAGCTGTCAAGCATGTGAAAAATTTCAACTTATTTGGCCTAAAGATGTGGGGTCACAAGAAGATAAATAATTGTATAGGGGAAAAAAAAGATTAACAATATTGCTTTAGGATTTAGTGAGTACTCCACAAATGAAATACTGTGAGCATGGATATAGAACTACTGTGTGGCTAGAATGTTCAGAAAGTATAACAAAGATTGAAAGAGTGGCCAGATTAAATCCTTTTTGCCATCAAAGGATCTTCCAAAGAAAAAGGTTTAAATGTTATCCATTTAAGCATTCCAGGAAGCATCTCTCAGTTTTCCATTAAATCACCTCTTGAAACTTTAAAAAGAAGTTACTAAAAGCTATACCATTAAAGACTATTTCTGAGAGTAAACAGATTATAAGTGACTTATGTTTATATGAAACCAGGTGTCTGTCACCATAATGAAGACAAAAAAATATTTTGTTTTGTTGATTTGTTTTACTTTGATTTAATTACTCTCTGGCCCACAGTATCAAAGACACTTTTGGGGGAAAAAAAGTGGTTATTTGTACTTCAACTGTGTAAGTAATGTTTCTGGAGTCCTCTTTTTTTAAAATCCTAAATTATCCTCCTATAGCAAAATATCAATATATTAATTTGTATACACAATCAGAAATTGAAATACTCAGTAAAGAAATATTGTAAAATAGGCTAAACTAGTTGTTTTACATTGCGTTATAATAAGGACATTCCTAACTAGCAAAAAAAGCTCTACAGTCTCAGAATAATGCAAGATACTTTGTCATTCATGTGCTCCCTTGGTGCAGATATAAATTTGGGAAATGTCATATTTTGGGCTATAAGAAAAAGAGGAGCACCTTACTTGAGCAAAGCCATAGTAGATGCACACACATACCTATAAGCAATGACCCCTAACAATAGATGAAGGCACAGAATTTTATCTGCTCTCAAAAAAAAAAACAACCCTTTGAATAAAGTCAGGCACATCCAATACATCCAACATGCTATTAATACAGAGGACATGCCCTAACCTTATTGAAAATATCTTAAACATATTTTTTTAAAAAAATTACAAAAGTATAAAGAATGGGAATGTTACTCCAAATTAAATATGCAAAGAATATATGAATAGATATATTACTAGCATGCACATATTTGCATTGCTTGGTTTTTTATAACAATGTAAACAAGAAGCATAATTACCTTAGGTATTTAAAACACGGGTAATTGAATACAGGGGATTGATTACATATCTTGAAATGTTGAGAGAATAAGTGAATGTTACATACAGATTAGGAGTTACGGAAAGAATTATTACATCTTGCCCAGTTGAAAGTTCTCTTTTCTTTGTTGTTTGCTTAGTGCCATATATCAAGGGTTTTCTCCAGATGATTTACATACATATTCTACTCTGTGATCTTGCATATTCACCATTTCTTTATTCTGCTCTGAAGGAACATGATTTCGTGGCTGTTCATAGAATTTTTGGATCATGTAAGCATTTACGACATTCCAAATGACCCCAGGTCAGGAAATGCAGAAACTATTTTAGAGACAGTATTCTGATCAGAATATTGCCTTCTCTGCTGGGAAGTATGACCATTAGTCTTTCCTGTTATTCTTGTGTCATTATTGGGACAAAACACTGGGAAATAACACCTGTTTTGCTGAGTTCCTCTCATGGGCCCAACTGCTGCCTGTCTCGTAATGCAGAAATGAAAGATTTGGACCCCTCAGCATTCCCTGTGAAAGATCTTCTGACATATCTTAGAAAGCAGAGTAGGAAATCAGAAGGTGTTAGCAAGGAGCAGAGTATTTGGGGCAGCCAAAGAATGTGTGAAATGTGAAGACAGCCATACTCTTACACATAGAACCTTACTATAGATTTGGGGATAGAAAATAGAAATATGGATGGAAAGACAAAGAAGTAGAGCAAAAGAAGAATGGATTCTTGTAATAAAGGCCAACAGTGAAAAGTGTCTAATGACAATGTGGCTGAAAAATGATGTCAATAATAAGATTTATATCCGGAAGGGGGATTTCTCAATCTTTTCTTTTTTATGTAATTGATCAACTTGTTTTGGTGTGTGGGTGGGGATAAAGAAATCAGGGAGATATCAAATGTGAATGCTGCAGAAGAAAGGACAGCAAATGCAAGAAGGGGAAACATACTATAAGCTAAAGGAATCAAAAGGAGTAACCGAGTCAAGGATGACGTGAAGAAATGTAAGCAAACCTCTATCCCACATAGATACCTCATTCGCAGTGATGAATTCTGAGATATTGGGAAGAATGTTGTCTTTCAGTTTATTCATAATTGGTTTTTTGCTCAAATTTTATTTAATTTGTAAAAGACAGAGGAACCAGTGTTACATATTTATACTTTATGTGCAACTATCTAAATTGATATCTGCTCCCATGTAAAGTAGCATATACCATGTCTTCTTTGGTATTTATTGACATCAATATATAGAATACTTTACAAACATTTGAAATTTAAGCTGCTGTGACTAAATTACTTTAAATCAACCAAAGTAAGTATAATTAGTATCAGGATCTTAGATGTATTCAGAAATTAAATATGTTTATATAAATTGTTGAAAATTATTTTTGGTGGTTGCAATAACACCTGATGAGTAAGAACATCACTGGACAATCTATGTGAGTTTTCCTTATAGAAATTTGTGATTATTTAATAGTTTTAAGTTCTTTTTATGAAATGCATTTTTCATGATGTGTTAAGTCAATGTCTCAATATGACAGTAGTTTGAATATAGTAGAGAAAATAAACTTCTACCAAACTTAGTGAAAGAGATTAAGAATCCTACATATGTGGTTCACGCCTGTAATCCTAGCACTCTGGGAGGCCAAGGCGGGCGAATCGTTTGAGCTCAGGAGTTTGAGACCAGCCTGAGCAAGAGTGAGACCCTGTCTCTGCTAAAAAAATAGAAAGAAATTATCTGGACAACTAAAAATATATCGAAAAAATTAGCCACGCATGGTGGCGCATGCCTGTAGTCCCAGCTACTCAGGAGGCTGAGGCAGTAGGTTTGCTTGAGCCCAGGAATTTGAGATTGCTGTGAGCTAGGCTGACACCACGACACTCTAGTCCAGGCAACAGAGTGAGACTCTGTCTCAAAAAAAAAAAAAAAAAAAAAAAATCCTACATGTATATGTGAAGTTTTTCTAGTTTATACTTACTTACAGTGTCATCACACAGAGAATAGAAACTTTAGGAAATATTGAAACAGAATCCATTAGAGAATATGTAACAGTCTGAGAGCATGACAATCCCAGGAATGTTTATTTTTATTTAAAAATGTAAAGTTTATTGCATTTCATGTATGGGCAACTTTAGAAAGTAAAGTTACACCTCTTCAGATTCAGTCATCTCTCTTAAAATATTTTGATACTACTTCTTTATTACTCTCTGAAAGACTTCAGAGGATTGTACTAATAGAAATGAAGTAGAATTACAAAGGAGTCTAACAGCTTCCTTTGGTTAAAAAAGAAAAATCCATGCGGGAATACGTAGAAGATCAGCACACAAAAGAGTTAGTGAACATCCTATAAATTAGTTCAATACCATTAAATTACCATATTCAAATGCAAAAAAGATATTGTAGAAGGAACAAACATATGAGCCCATTATGGGGATTAACTAACTCCAAGCTGTTTGGTGAGGAGATGATGAATCTAAGCTGAGAGAACACTTTAAAGTCTAGAAAACTGTCTGGTTGCCTCGGAGATGGAAAGACATTTGAGAAGACTCAGCAGGAGATAGCTTACCACACACACTTCAGGTTTACAAAAATAAAGAATTAATTATCTTCTTGATTGTCATGAGGGCAACAGAGCAGGAGATTTGTCCATGTATGTGTTCCTATCCTAAATGGTCGTGGCCAGAGTAGTATGAGTTACCCTTTTGAGGCTCTGTTACAGTGAGCCACATTGACTGCTCTGCCCCTAATGCCTAGCAGAGTCATTCATTCATTCATTCAATACTAAATTGATTGAATGAATGAATTGATCGAATAAATATTGCCTGTGGGAAGCAGTAACTTCAGAAAAAGGTGAATAAAGGCAGAGAAACAGAATTGTCTGCATTGGAGTTGAGTTAATTAAACTGATACTTAAATTAGAGGAGGGTATATTGCTGCAGCAATTCTTGTGAAAAAGACAAGCAAGGTGAATGGAATACTTTTCTTTGCTTCAATCATAGCCTGATAGCATCATAATTAACATTACTTATTGACTGATCATGTACTGTTCATAAAACGAACACTTAATAAGCATTTGTTGTGTGCTGGACACTTAGTCCATTACTCGGTAAATATTGGGCAAATTCAAATTTGTAAATAAAGTGGTGGTAGGCCAGGATTTGGGAGATCTGTGCTCTGATATCAACAATGTGAACTGATTTGGGGGATCATGGAATATCACCACTATGATCTGAATGTTTTTGTCCCTTCTCCCTCAAAAATTCGTGTGTTAAAACCAAATCCCCAACATGATAGTACTAAGAGGTGGGGCCTTTGGGAGGTGACAAAGTTATGACGGCAAAGCCCTTATGAATGGGATTATTGCCCTCGTAAGTGAGTCCCGAGGGAGCTTGTTCTCTGCTTCTACCAGGTGAGAACAGAGTGAGGAATTGGCATTTGCAATTTGGAAAAGAGTTCTCTTCAGAACCTGATTGTGTTAGCACCCTGACCTTAAACATCCCAGCCTCCAAAACCATGACAAATAAATTTCTGTTATTTATAAACTACCCAGTCTGTAGTATTTTCTCATAGCAGCCCAAATTAACTAAGACAGTCACCATCAATCTGTGCCTTGCCTGCCATGAAAGATTATTCTAAAAGGGTAAGCAATAAAAAACAGCATGTTTATTCTTGCATAAAATGTTAGGATAATCTAGAATAAACACCCTTCTCCCCACATACCATTTATAACAAATGATTCACAATAATAATATTAGTAATAAATTATCTAATTAAAAATAATTATTTTTTAAGGTGGCTATGCTTTTTGCAAAATGGAGTAAAACATGTATCTTCATGTGTAAATCTTTTTAATCTTTTTGAAAAAATACTGTCTAAATGACAAGCCCCAATGAAGAGTAGCGCTATTCTGATTTTCAGGGGAAACCCTAGAACAAAAATTGTACCAGGATTAGTGGTGGTCTCAAGTGGGCTCACCTTGAGGCAAATGGCCCAGCTTCTCTACCCTCTTCATTTCCCTGGCCATCCTTTTCTGGGGGTGTGGGGTCAGTGGTTGGAAAACACAGAGTTTGTGGCAGAGATGGAGGTGGGTGGAGGGAAGATAGTATTACTGTGAGGCAGCTCACCTTGTCCAAAGGCACAGTGAGATAACCTCTGGGACTTCAAAGAGCGAAGTGGATTCCTGCATTCCCTTTCAGTTCTAAACTGTTCTGAGGGTGAGGCTCCAGGCAACAGTTTCAGTGCTGCTCCTCTGTCCTGGTCCAAATGGGGAGAACATATGAAAGTTAGCTCTCCTGTCATAAACAGAGTTTACGTTTCAAAACGAAAGTCAATTTGAAGTGAAGAATCTGAGAAAAGAGTTCAAAGAATATACTGTTGAATCTCATGAAATTAAAAAAAAAAATCAGAATGTTTTAGATTCTTTTGATGGTTGATAAAGTCGATGAAAGTATAATATATTATTATGAACTACAACTGGAAAAAAGATAATAATTCTTAAATAAAGCTAATATATTAGAAAGAGTCCTAAATTGAATCAGATAAAGACATGGTTTTATTTCTAGAAATTTTATTATCTTTAAAGCGGAGCCAGGCTAATTTATTGAAACCTGCCAATCTTGTTCATCCTTATGTAATGAAAGCCCAATCTTGCAGAAAACTATGATTCCAAACTTAAAATAATTTATAAATTATGTGAAAACTGTTTCTAGATTTAAGATTATATGATGTACAAAGTTGACAGTCTCAGAATATGATATACACAGTGTGGAAATCAAAAATAATTTAAAATATTTTGTTATTTCCATCCATTTTTCCTCACCGTGAGGTGACTCCCTGTAGACATTTTATTCTATCTGCCTTTTCTTTATACTTACAGAGCAGATACACTTGAGCCTCTTTCATTTAAAAATTGTCCAAATTTCCTATTTTGTCTTAACCTGCATCACTCTATACCTTGCCTTATTACTTATTCTCCTATTACTACTGGTTTTATGTTACACACTTTAAAGTAGCTAAAAAATGGTAAAAAAAAATTGCATAGAAGAAGGCCATCAGCAGAAAGCAGAGCTGGGCAGTGCTGAGCACTACAACAGAATCTCCATTAGAGGATGAGAAGAGATACTGGTAAAACTCAAACTTTAATAATGTTTATCCCTGATAAATTTGACATTTTAAAATTAGGAACAAGTAAAATGAAGTATTTTGACTAAAAATAATCATGGAAATAATTTAAGCAATAATAGTCAGAAATCGTTATTTAAAATAAGTAATAATTTCTACCTCTATAAGATCAAGAGCTTTATAAACATTTCTTCTTCTTTTTCTTCTTTTTATTCTGAGGAGAAAAAAAAAGTATAGGAAACCCCCACATGTATATCTTGAGAAAGAAATAGCCTGATATATAACTGAGAAGCTAAAAATTCTGTTTTGTATTGTAAATTATGATATACGGTTTTACATAATAGGTGTCTGAATTTTTTTAAAACTAACTTTTGAGAAGGAGGACATTAGGAATAAAGGAAGGAATGTTTATTTATTCTATGTAAATTTATGTTTCATTCAGTCTCATACCATTGAATGTTTTAATTTTACTATTGGTATTCTCGTTTGAGCAGGTGAGTACAGGATATAAGCTGAAAATGACCACAGGAAGAATATGAAGTGAAAATTTTTACTTCAAGCATAAGAGGAGACACTGTTAAGAAACCGGACTAGATACTTAAAATCTTACATGTGGCTTTCTTTATAACTGAATATTTCAAAAGTTACCCATTTTTTGTATTGTGGTATAATTGTTCTGTTTTAATCAGAGGGGATATGACACCACTGAGGCTGGTGGTTAAAGGAAGTGGACTTTTTTGAGAATAGAACTGTGCTGGAATAGAAATGAGCTTGGTACGTCTATTTTAGAGTGCAATTAGGTACACACTAACTTCTCTCCTGGGGACTCCTTGTAAATTGGCTTTAATAGAACTTTGGACATTGTTGAGCTTTCCTTGTGACATATGTGAGCTTGGTCCTGCCAGAGAGAAATTCACACGGAGCTCAATTCAACGCACTAGCCTTTGGAATATGAAAAGAGAAAATTCTAGAAGTTGGATTATAATTTTTGTCTCTTATCCATTCAGTAAAGTCTTATTAAAGGCTGAAATCTATTCTCAAGTCTGCTATAGGGACATATGGGGAAGGCCAGCACCATGCTATTGATGCAATATAAAAGAAGTATGGGAGAAATGGAACCAGCAACAAGCAGCAACATCAGCCTGAGGAATGCTATCAATCACATACAAGAGGTGATCACCAGAGTAGGATCCAGATGTCACAGAAACTATAGCATGTGGCCAGAGACAGAGCAGGAAAAGAATTGCCTCTATGGACCCATTACTATTAAATAATACACACGGAATGAAATCATGGGGGACTCAGAACACTCTAAGAAATTGCTGCTAGGGAAGCTCTGAGTCTACAGACTAAGAGAGATAAATAGCTCAAAGATGTCTTGAAAAATATATGTTTTGTCCATCACTGTAACTAAAGCAATGCCTAAAGTGTATGAGACTAAATCCATATTTGTGAATGAATTTTCAAGGGAATAAAAAATTATTGAACTGTGAAAAGAAATTTTAGCCACATGCTGGTGAGAGATAATAGACATACCTGCTACATAAGGAAATTGCAGTTTTCATGCAATTCTTTGTTTCCTCTGCAGCTGAATACAATTCTAAATGAATAATATTGAATTCCACTGAAGATTGCTTCAGCTAAATAAACAGATAATGTAGTCTGTTAGAGATATTGACATTCAAATTGAGTTATTTCTATTTTATTGGGAATATAATCTTTCATACTGGTAAAGTCTGTTGTTATACCTTTGGCAAAGTTACACGCATTATTCTTGGATTTAAATATTACAATCTGTCTCAGAATATTTACACTAATGTTTCAGACTAAACTTTAGTCAAATGTCTTATCAAAAGGATGCCTTATTATAGATTAAATGTAAAAGTGCCAAAACTCCACTTCTAATCACAGATAGGGTCCAACATGGATAAGTAAATGTAGGGTCTCCCCATGTCATATTGGCAGTCATTCAGGCACCTGATTGACCTTAGAAAAGGGGTAAAGTATGAGCTTTTGTGTTACACAGGTTTAAGTATAAACTGACCCCCTTATATAAGATTTGATCTCAGAGAATGCCAATATTATTAATAATTTCAGAATGCTGTGTTGGATGATAGTAGAATCAATCCTAATTTGGTGCTTCTCCATTTGGTTAACACACTTAGAAGGAGCTTTCATTATTTGTGATTTGAAAGCTAAGCATCATGAAGTGCAAGCTTGGCTACCCATAAATGGGACAACCATCACTTACCTGCTGTATTCCAGTGCTCTCCTTCACATACACCAGCCTAGTTCAAATGTACTTGTTTATTCATTGTTTTGGCACTTTTTGTGGATAGGATGAATGTTAGACACCTCCAGTTAGCCATCTTGCTGACGTTCTGAGATAATTTCTTTTTTTTTTCTTTTTTTTTATTTCAGCATATTACGGGGGTATTAATGTTTAGGTTACAATACTGCCCTTGCCTCACCCCCACCCTGGACTTAGAGCTTCAAGTGTGTCCATCTACCAGATGGTGTGCACTGTACCCATCAGGTGTGTATATACCCATCCCCTCCTCGCCCCTTCCATCTGCCCAATACCCAATGAATGTTACTACTATATGCTCACTGAAGTGTTGATCACTTAATACCAATTTGATGGTGAGTACATGCAGAGCTTGTTTTTCCATCATTGTGATACTTCACTTAGTAGAATGGACTCCAGCTCTATCGAGGATAATACAAGAGGTGCTAGATCACCATCGTTTTTTGTGGCTGAATAAAACTCCATGGTATACATATACCACATTTTATTAATCCACTCATGTATTGATGGGCACTTGGGTTGCTTCCACATCTTTGCAATTGTGAATTGTGCTGCTATAAACATTCTAGTGCAGATGTCTTTGCTATAGAATGTCTCTTATTCCTTTGGGTAGATGCCAAATAATGGGATTGCTTGATCAAATGCTAGTTCTACTTGTAGCTCTTTGAGGTATCTCCACATTACTTTCCACAGAGGTTGTACTAGTTTGCAGTCCCACCAGCAGTGTATCAGTGTTACTATCTCCCTGCATCCATGCCAACATTTATTGTTTTGGGAATTTTTAATAAAGACCATTCTCCCTGGTGATAAGTGATAGCTCATTGTCGTTTTGATTCACATTTCCCTGACGATTAGAGATGTTGAGCATTTTCTCATATGTTTGTTCACCATTAGTCTACTGCAATCCCTATTAAAATGCCAACATCATTTTTTTTCAGATCTAGAAAAAATAATTCTATACTTTGTATGGAACCAGAAAGGATCCAGTATAGGAAAAGCAATCTTAAGCAAAAAGAACAAATTGGAAGGCATCAATGTACCAGACTTTAAGCTATACTACAAGGCTATAGTAACTAAAACAGCATGATACTGGCACAAGAACAGAGACATAGACCAATGGAACAGAACTGAGAACCCAGATATAAAACCATCCTCACATAGCCATCTAATCTTTGACAAAGCAGATTAAAACATACAATGGGAAAAAGAATCCTTATTCAATAAAATGTGCTGGGGAAATTAGATAGCCACATGTAGAAGTCTGAAACAGGATCCTCACCTTTCACCTCTCACAAAAATCAATTCATGGTGGTTTACATACTTAAACCTAAGGCATAAAACTATAAGAATTCCAGAAGCAAATGTTGGAAAAACTCTTACAGACATTGGCCTAGGCAAAGAATTTGTGAAGAAGACCCCAAAGACAATCACAGCAACAACCAAAATAAATAAATGGGACCTGATCAAATTAAAAATCTTCTGCACACCAAGGAAACTATTACAAGCGCAAATAGAAAACCTACATAATGGGAGAAAATATTCGCATGATACACATCCGATAAAGGGCTGATAGCTAGCATCTATATAGAACTCAGGGAAATTATCAAGAAAATATCAAACAGCCCTATCAAAAAGGGGGCAAAGGACATGATCGGAAACTTTTCAAGAGAACTGAGATAATTTCTTAGTGCAGTTCTCTTTCAGAATTTTACAACAAACATTACAACAGGTGAACATACATTAGATTATTGCTATTACAACTAAATTCCATTAGAATTATATTTTTCCAAATTTATTTTATCATCACAACATGAATCAAATATATTACTTAAATTATTTACTCTGCCCCCTAAAAAGTGTCATGCATTTTGCATATAATAATGGCAAAATCATATAATCTTAAAAATCTATGCTGTGCATGTTGCTAACTTGAGCTTAGTTAGCAACAAATGCTTTTTTTTTTTTTTTTTTTGGTCTTCCTTTGAAAAATAACCCAATGAAGATGAATGGATTTATTTTTAAGTGGTAACTATTATCTTACTGTTTGAAGTAGCAAATAAAGGACATTCTCAATTTAAAACCGCTATAGCATTCTGCATTGTCATTTTGATCAGAATGTGATATGTATGTGTGTGTGTGTGTGTGTGTGTGTGTATGTATAATAGTCCTATGAAAATAACAAAAATGATTCTGTTTAGCTATACTTGTGCACTCATAATCACTTATCCTTCAAGTTTACACTTTAATTCTGATTGCTATGTATCTAGTATGAAGGAAATTTTTCTGAAGTACAAGTAAAACAAAACATAAACAAATGAGCAAAAACAGTAACAACAAAAATCTATAGGATATCCTATGGGCTTTTCAGGCCCAGGCACTATGATTATGTTTTAACACAGGATTATATTTACCATCAAGTTACCCTTCTATAGAACTCATATTTCCTAGGGTTTGAGAAAGAAGGAACAGGTTTTATAAGTTATTTATATGTAATTACTTTTGTAGTATTATATCTATTTGGGGACACAATTCTACCCACTACACTGTCTTTAATTTATAAAAACTGTAAAAATACTATACAGAGTAGATCAATCTGTATAGTAACATTGTATAAAAGCTGTAGAATATTTTTTCCTTTGTAATTAAGAAATTATGTGGTTTTTTGTTTTTTTTTTTACATTTGGGTTAGATTTCTATCACCGGTTCATCCCCAAACTTTTTATCAAAAGTCAAAATGTCCCAAACCATTCAAACACATATTATAATCTATCAGGTTTTGGTCAAGAACTGTGAAGGATATAAACTTTTACTGTACTCAAGCATTCAACAAGTTAGTTTCATTATTCTTGGTATAAGATACAGACTCTTGGGGTCACAGACAAAGGACTACTTATTAGTCATAGAAATAGCAGTAGCGAGAGGTTATTCTGCATTGGGTCATTGAGTTCCAGTCCCACATGTTGACTTGAAGAGGGCTAGATGACACATGTACACACAATGGAGGGTGTTATACAATGGCTATCAAGAACTTAGAGAACCCGTATTTTACATAATGGAAAATAAGCATGCCTGCCCTTTTCTCTGTAAGGAGTTATATCTTTGTCTTTCAGGGTCATTTAGAGTAACAACCAGCTTCAAAAAATAGTCCAGATTAAAGCATCAATGTCTCGCTAACAAGAAATGCAAAATGCCCATACAATTTATATCCTATCATTTTTTATTGTTATTTTTGTTTTGTTTACTTTGTTTTTCCCTTCAAGACATCTTTAATCTAGATCTTTTTCTTTAGAAAAATTGGGTATCTGTGCTCTTGTTAACAATTCAATTTTTACCATTTTCCTAGCCATTATTTTTGCCATTCTTTCAAGTTTAACCTCTAATTTCTGATTTTCTCATTGTCAGCATCATTCACATCTACAGCAACATTTGACAGACTAACCATATTTACAAATAAGGCATTGAAAGGATGATCAAGTCACCATGTCAGGAGTAGGGCTTGTGGATTGAGCTGCTATTCTATAGTGTTGTATACCTGAACCAAATTCATCAAAGGATCCTTCAAAGTTAGCTTCTATATGTCTTTTTTGATTTGCTGCTTGAACTCAATTGTAATATTCATGGAGAAAATTTTGGGACTCATTCAGGGAGGGGATCTTTTTTATTCTTTTAAATGTAGATTTGTATCTCTCTCTCTCTCTCTCTCTTTTTCATTTTTATGATTTGCATTTCTATTCTAATGGTGGAGTCCAGAGCCCTTCAGTTCTATGTCCCTAGAGAGTCATATTAGTCATTTTATTATCCAAAAGTAAGCTTGCATACTATCAATATTCCTAAAGCACAGTCTATATCCTGCAAGAGTTGCAGATGTTTATATGAAAGCTTTTAAGAGAAGGCTGAGAATGAAGCAATAAGAGAGTTTGAGGGTACTTTGGATATAACTGCTACATGGGATCACTGCCATCTTGTTTCTGTTCTTCTTTGTTGTTTTTGTTATTGTTTTGCCATTACAGAATGACAAATTATCACACTGCAGAGGACCAATATGGTAGAGTTGTAATGCTCAATAATTAACCCCCTTGGAAACAGCCTTCAACTAATGATTGATAGGAATAGGTAAGTCCCACGTCTTTTGTAATATATTTAAGGTGAGTGTTTTTCACTGACTTCCAGATTTGTTTTCTTTAGTGGATTAAGTTCCAGTCATAGACAACCGTAGCTGCCTTGATAATACACACTTCATTTACTTCCCCTCAAGGTATTTCCGGTCCCTACAAGTGTTTTATTCACCCACCAAATTAATTCCTCCACTTGTAATTTTTGTCCCAGACTCTGTTTATGGAGAACACCAATGTAGAACTGTAGTCACCGTGTTCCCTTTCCATTTCAACAGATATCCTTTTTCTCTAGCAAGTGAAAATTACTTTCAATATTTTTCCCCTAAATCTATAGGATCTATAGTGTAAAATAAATCAAGTTGCTGCAGGATCTGGTATTTTAGCAAATATATACATATATTCATATAACCTCAATATATATAGTTTGAACATGTATATGCACACATATATATAACCTCACATATATATGAACATTTTTGTTCCTTTCGTATTGTCATTGTGACTCCATGAGGAAAAACCTCTAAGTAATCTAGAATGATGAGTAATCAAACTTACTGTAGGAAGTATGTGAACAGCCTCTGTATGATATACTCAAAACATTTACTGCATGGATAATTAAATTGATGAAATTAAGTCTACATTAAAATATTTTATTTATATTCTAGAATATTACTGGGCTAATTTTCTTCTTAAATGAGATCATACATACTTTGGGATTTTCTTTTTTGTGGATAAGGTGCTGAAATATATTAAATAAGGGAAATTATTTTGTGCTTAGTACTTTGTTATTTTATGAATAAAACCTGTAGGATTTCAGGACATAAACAAAAATATTTCCTCAAAACATAACATTATATCCATCAGGTTTTCAATATATTTTTTAAAAGTGAAAGTGAAACAGCATTTTAAAATATCTTTATTTCTTTATCTCAAGTAATATTCTTGAAAATCTATTATTCAATTATAAAGATGGAAGCCAAATGATATGTCAAAGATAACACATTAATGAATGCTCTTACAAAAATAACCTACATATCACAAGACAAAAGCTTTTCTTTATCATTTCAGAAACACTTTCTTGATACTGATAATGGTGAATTTGAAATCCAGTAAGATTGATGCCAGGCTAATTTAATTTATATTAATGGCAGTTTTTCAGCATTTAATTTTGAAGAGATTAGGGAGGATTAAGAGAGGTACAAAAATCATGTTTTCTGTCTTTGAGGCTGTGCAACTCACTCAACATATATTTATTGAAGGCTTACTATGTAAATCAAGCACTTTTGTGACAATTACAAATATTTAATTCAGTTTTTACTAACTACTGCAATAAAGTATATAAAGTGTACCTTTGAGTTTCATTATGTTAAATGGAAAAGTCATTTGTCTATTGAATGTTCAGTAATAATACTCAGTGCTCACATGGTAGGAAATAAAAATCTTGATATCATGTGATAGAGGTATATATTGATTCAAAATTTGAGAGTGAAATAAATAATTACAAACAATTTATAGAGATTTTGACATATATTCAAGAATGAAATTTGAAAACATATATCCAAATCTTTGCAAATTGTTTATATCCTTTGGCAAAGCACTTCCATTATTAGAAATCCATCCTAAGCAAATAATAAGAAATGTGTACATATTTATGTACAAAAGTATTCTGAATAATTATTTATAATATTGTAAAAAATAGGTAATCAAAAAGTCTAATAATAGGGTATTAGAAAAATAAAATATTCATAAAAGCAGAATATTCTGTGGTTTAAAAATAATATTTTGGAATATTTGATATGAGATCACTTGTGGTATAGGAAGACTAAAATAATTTATAAACTATATTACATTGTAATCAAGAGCTTGTTAAGAAAAGGTATATATTCACTTAAAAACATTTTTAAAAACACTAGGCAGATAAACACCATATTATTAACATTTTCTGAGTATTATTTAAAAATTTATTTTTTAAAATGTACTTTGAGTATTTTTGTACAAATCAAGGCCCTATGATGTGTTCTTGTTACTTTTAAAATCAGATTTATTTATTTTTTTAAATAACACAAATTGAAATTGCATTCAAATTTAAAGACAATTTGATATTGCAATTTGTAATAGTGGCTAACATTTACTGTGAGTTTGCGGTGCACAAATAACTTCATTATTAAAATTTCATAGTCATTCATCTTTTCAATAATCCTATGAAGCAAGTAAGTCATGCTCTAATTCCCTTCCTTTTTTTTTTTTTAACAAATGAGAAATTTGAAGCTTAGAGCTATTAATTAATGACTTAAAAGTCATTGTTTTGGTTTGCTTCAAAAAATATATTTTCACAATTGCATTTACTGAAGTATATTTTGGGTTATTCTATTAAAAATGTCTTCATTAGAAAAATGCCTATGTAATTACATTTTGAGAGTTTTTTTCCCCCATCGGTACAATAAATGAACCAAGGATACCAGAATTATTGAATAACTCAACAAAAATACATTCAATTTGGTCACCTTTTTACAATGGTTTGGCAGCTTTTTCAATGTTTAGGTTTTTACGTACTTAGGATTTTTCAGATTTATTATATGTCAATCAACTTCCCCAAGCAGTCTTCTCTGGATGTTCAAATTGTCTCAACTTTGGCCAGCGGGAGTCTCTTTTTTATTGACCCTTGTGTCTTTTCTACATGATCCCATTAATCAATTAAAAGCGCCATATCTTTAATGGTACAACAAAGTGTAACAGGTTTGCCTTGTACCTTTCGGACCCAGGGACTGAGTTAGCCAATTTTTTCTTAAACTCTATCCACTAGGGTGCATTGTATAGGTGTCTTTAACACCAGGACATTTCTGTGAACAGATGTGAAAAACGGAATAAATCTAATTGACATATTTTGTAAGATCATACATTCATAACGATATTCCCAATTCAGTCCTAACATTACCGTGAGCATAAAAATTCTTACGTATAAATGCTTCTTCTCCTTTCATTTTACACTGATAATCTAGCTTCCTAAAAAATAATAATTACACTTTTTTCCATAATTGAAGAAAATAGTAAAAATTAGAATATTAAATAAAACAGTACAACTGCTGAATAAAGTTCAATTTGTGGGGTGTTATCTTTTGATTTATATTGCACTCGAATAAGGTTTTTTGGTCCAATTATTTGTTCTTAATCAGTGGGGATATGTAAAGAATTAACTGCTGGATAATTTGGTTGATTGATGCAGTTTGCTTTCAACTTGAGAGCAATGGCGTTCTAAATGTTTATAGGTTTATAGTTTAGATTCCTGGAAGATAAAGGTTTGGCTCTTTTAGTATTATAGTATTCTTCTCTTTTCTGTTTTCTTTTTTCTTTTCTTTTTTTTTTTTTAGATGCAGAGGTCTTGCTAAGTTGCCTGGGTTGGTTTCTTTTTTTTTTTTTTTTTTTAGACACAGAGGTCTTGCTAAGTTGCCTGGGTTGGTCTCAAACTCCTAGACTCAAGCAATGCTTCCCTCTCAGCCTCCTGAATAGCTGGGGTACAGGTGCCTGCCTTCTGGTATTTTTGAAGAAATTATTAGATATCAGAATAGAGAAAACTTTTCTTCATCTTGAAATAATAGAAACAATTCAATTTTCAAAATTACTTAAAATAATTTAACTTCACAAACATCTAGCCCACCTACAATGACTTAATACATATGTATAAGAACAGGATTCATATTTTTTTCTGGCTGAATAAACAGAGTCTTCTGCACATTGATTTATGTTGAACAGTATTAGAACTTGTGAATTTTTATTAATATATCACTAATTATTTGAAGTTAATTATATTGTACCATGTCCGGACCTTCTAAAACTTTTACTCTGTCTTGCTCCAGTTTTGGAACTGCTCATTCTTCATTGTTTATAATATACGTCATTTCCAACTTAATATATCAAATATGTGAAAACTTAGAGCATGTAAAAACAAATGATTCTCTCAGTTAATATTCACTATTCGCTTGACTTAATTCCATTCACATTTTTTAAATTTCCTTCAGGTGAACGAGAGAAATACCAAGTGTCCAAGATTTTTCCATGATTAGCGAAGAACTACATATAGTTTTGCCCAAAATCTACTTTTAACTTTTTAATAAAAGTCCACATATTTCATACACATTCACACACATGCACACACATGAGTATATATTATATGAAATCTTTATTATATGAATATCTTTATTTTAATTGTAAACACTGAATAGCTACCCAATATCTCAAAAACCTTTCAAATATAATAAATATGTGTACCTTAATGCTATACGGATTACCATTTTATAGGAGCAATTAAAATTTTTATACAACATAGACAAAATATATAAAAATGAGCTACAATCAACAATGTTTTTTGAAAATAGATGAGCATGTTGCATATACTTTGGAATCATGCCTAGAAAGTTTAAGTAGAAACTCTTTAATACATTCATACAAATTGCAGATTATCTTGATCCAACTAGAACCATTTCATACAAAATGTTTTTTCCTCTAATTCAAATGTAATGGCGTTTTATGTCACATTTATATAATATTTTACATTTTTGATTATATTAAATAAATCCATGTTTTAGCGGATAAAATATGCCATATGTTAAAATTCTAGTTTTGTATTCCAATGGACAATTTTTTTGGTATTTTACATATAACCATGATAATTTGATTCCTCAGACTGGTCGCAGGCCATCTTGCATCTCTTGGTCAGTAGCTACTTCTTATTTTTCAAGTTCTGTTTTCCAGCTTAAACATTGATATAAAACCAGAATAATTCTTTAAAATAGTCCAATTCATATAAATTTCAATTTTATATTTAAGCATTAAATGTCACTCTGTAATTTATAACTAGATAACAAGAAACCACATGTAGTCAGAATATTCAACTACAAATAAATCAAATTTCATACTTGTACCATATTTATCTTGTTTATTTGGAGGGATTTTTTTTCTAAACAGGCATTACTGAAGAATCTGAAATCTTTAAATGTAATTTTTCATACAACAAATTAAAATGTTTAAAATACTCACATTTCATCATCAAACTTTTCTCTGTAAAGCTGAGCATAACTTACAAGTTAAAATAGAACCTCTTAACATTATATATTTAAATTTAACATCTCTTCAATGCTTCTTTCTAACACCTTATTAAATGTATTTTTTATCCAAATAATCCTTTATTATCTAAATTATTCTGAGAAAACAAGTTACCATAAACTATTTTAAATCAGAGTATAAGCCTTTAAAGGGTTAATATCAGTTAAATGGACTTTTCCTGTCAATGATTTTTTTTCCGTTTAGTAAAGACAGACAGTAAGTAATGGCCATTATTTCTGCAACATGCTCCCCTAAAGGTTCTGAAACTTTAGTAAGAATACGTTCAAGAGCTTAATTTTACATTAAGACAATTTGATATTTTCTTTAATCTTCAGAGAAGAGATACATAAAAGCTTATCAGGAATTCGTGCAAAGTTACTTTTAAGAATAGGAGTACAGTTTCAAGTTCACTGTGGTATATCGGTGTCATCAGTGTTCTGATGAGCAGTTTTCCTTCCTTTCTTTCTTTTGTTATTCCATAGTTATAATTTCCCTAAATGCTCTGGTGTAGGGATCAGGGGTTGCTTCTCCTCTAATGGTTTTAGGATTTGATTTTAACTTTTTGGCCTTTGTCAAAACATCTGAGGAGCTTGCTTCCCAAATATTCACTTTTCCCTCTCAAGATAATTCTGTGGCTTTGCATCCTCATCTGAGGCTATGTAAGGGAAGCAATTAAGGATTTTGCCCCTTTATAAGACTCATCTTTCCACAATTTAGAGGTGTTTTATTTTGTTCTGTTTTTCAGGTTTTCTTTTAGATAATTCAACACACAATCTTGGAAGCCATTAAAAAATTACTTTTGAACTATCTCTAAAACACCAAATTAAACATAGTATAACAATTTATTTTATAGTTCAGGGACCATAATGATCTGAAAGTAAAATTGAGGATGGATTTTTCCTGCCTCCCTGGTCCTTACACTAAGAAGGAAGCATGGAAAATCAGTCTAGACCAAAGATGGGTATGCAGAAAAAAAAGAGGAAAAATGTATATTTTCTTTAGGAGTAAAAGAGCTGAGAGTGACTCATAAATAAGCCCGGTGATGCAGACTGTGATCACTCTTAAATGATGGAAACTTTGAAAAAATGTAAATAGCTGAGTATTGCATTTGCTGTGGAATTACTTTTTAGTGCACAAGAGAAAAAAAGGAATGAAAATATGAATATAAAATTGGACAGTGACCAGACCATATATGGTAACGAAACTCTGACTCATAACCTCCATAGCTACCGGCCCAGGAAGGCAAACCACCACCTCTGTAGCAATTGGCCCAGCAAAGTCAGGATGTATCAATGATTGTCAGCTTCCTTATTTTCTGCTAATTCTTCTAACTCAGGACCTGTCCAGGGAAACCAAATGTTCCCCAAAGCAGTCACCTAAGATGCCCTGCTTCCAGTTATCCCAGGTTCAGCTTCCCATGACAACCCTCAATGGAAGCATACCTGAAGCCTTCCCTTTATTCACCATAAAACTTTTCAGTTCCCTGACAGTCTCTGAATCTCTGCCAAAAGTAGCTGATATCGCTTTCTTCCTTGCTATACCACCTCTGAAAAAAACAGCATTTTTGTTCTCATTTGGGTGTTCATCATGTATTCCCACAGAAGGAAATGAAGGTAAGACATCAAGGACCCTGGATTATGTATAAACCCCGTTCTTGTCCTCTAACCCCTTCACTACATTTGGTGTCTGTGTTGCTTCGAATCTTGCCAAGATTGCACCAAATTTTGGCAGAAATATCACACTCTTAGAATGTTTAGAAATGTGACCTTTACCATTTGCTAAAAATTCTGCATGCAGGAAGAAATGAGGAGAGTATATACCAGACAAAAACCAGGTGGCTATTTCACCTCAGTCCTTAAAATGTCGATTTAGAGTTTCTCTTTTGTGTGAGTATAATCCAAGGCTCACAAGCATCCCTCCACCACCTTGATAGAAATTGCTTTGGAATCCACAAGGAAGCAGTCTGAAGTAAATAAACAACCTAATACACTTTTGAAAAGAGATTCAGTTGGACATTTCAATGACATCAGAACTAATACTCATTTAGAACAGAGGTTGACAAACTTTTTCTGTAAAGGGCCAGCTAGTATATCTTTTAGGTTTTATGGGCCATATGGTCTACGTGGCAACTACTAGATTGTTGAAAGCTGTCTCCCTAAGTGTCGCCAACACAATCTGTTGATAAAGCAAAGCTGCGTTTATTCCTTCGATGGAGAGGGAGAACGCCACCTCCACGTGCTTTGGCAGTATCTCAGTTGGGGGAAGGTAAGGTCTGAATGCATTGAGAATTGTAAATTTGGTTTATGGTGCATTTTCCAATGTGAGACTTTGATTAGGATAGGGTAAAAATGACAATGTAACAGTCCAGGATTGAGGGAAATAGCAGGGCAAGAATTTGGGGTAAACAACTCAAAGGATAATAGGGGACAAAATGTTTGTTGATACTTTCCTTTGAAGAATTGTGATGGGTCTTTGAGATCCTATAATGAACAACTAAACCATTGCTTGTGCAGAAGCATCCTGGAAAACAAAGGAATGTTAATGAAGAGAATGGAATACCAACTCCTGTTAATGTGGACAATAAGGGTGTCATTTGCATTCTCTGCCAAGGCCATGTGTGTGGGTAGACAGTTCTGGTTCGCAGAACTCTGCTGTCGCAGTGCAAAAGCAGGCAGAGACAATACATAATCAAATAAAGGAGCTGTGTGCTAATAGCACTTTACCTAAAGATCTTGAAGCTTGCATTTCATATAATTTCAAGTCAAAATATATCATTCTTCTTTGATTCTTTTCAAACATTTAAATACCTAAAAACCATTCTTACCTTGCAGGCTATAAAACAGGGGACTGGATGGAAGGCCACAGGGAGCGTGATAAATGAGAAGCAAAACATTAAGGGATTTTTTTTAAGGTTTATTTTACTTTTAAAACCTATGATTTAAAGGTTTTTTTCTTTTTTCTTTTTTCTTTTTTTTTTTATTACTGGGGAAGAAAAATGCTCATCTTGTAATGATTAGGGAGAGGGATTGCATTTTTCAGAGATTTGTTTTGCTTTTCCCAGTCATTTTCAAGCGCTATAAACATAGGACCACTTAGAGGTTGTATTTTGATAATATAAGCTTCTGATTATAAATTGCCATAGGAGATATTCAGTTCTCAAATTGTAGCAGATCCTGAGACTAGTGCCTCTCTTAGTAAGTATGTGGCAGGGATGATAACACAAATGTAGATCTCTGATACAGTTCACTTCCAAGGCCCAATTGTGTTCCACTGGATACAGCACAGTGCAACATATACCTATCAAGTTCCACAAACCCCACTCCACCTCTAAGCCTGGCCAACAGTCAGCCGTCCCTTAGCCAAGCCAAAAGCTGAGGGGTGCATGTGCTTTTGGTGGGCTTGGTCTTGAAAGGCTGAAACCAAGGACGAAGCTCATCAAAAGGCCCTGAATGCAGCCTTACAGCTGTTGGGTAGGGAATTCTGAGGTCCTTTCAGAATGTGATCTACAAGTGGCATGGATTTTACATGATTCAGTCCCCTTGGCCACATAAGCTCCTTGCCCCATGGGCCAGACAACATTTCTAAACCGTGGGCCCAGGGCAAGAATCAGTGATGTAAGAACAATACCATTGGAGACAATTTACCAGGTTGTCTTATTTTACTGCCAGGCAAATTTCACTATGTTGCCTTCACAGCTGAGTGTAACCTTTGAGGGTCCTGTCTCTATGCAAAGATAAAATCCCCACTATAAATGACACCTATGCATTTCTCTTTTCTCCAACATCTGCAACTAAAACCCAAGGCTCAGTATTTCTGATATTGGTAAACAGTCCTGGAGTTTGAGTACTCAGATAACACTAGTTTGAAGAACCTGTGATTTTTTTTGTATCCTGGAGATTTACCATGTACCCTTTTTTGCTTTTTGTTTCTTTTTGTTTTTGAGAGTTTAACTATGCATTTAATAGAATGTTTGTTATAATCTATTCATAATATGTAGGTATATTTTAGAGAGAGATTTTAAATTTGTTTTTTCCAAAATCAGCTGGGAGTGGAAGCCCCGATTTCCTGTTTAAACCACTTTTAATATCCGTGGTATAAAATGTATGGAATCATTCTTTTGTTGTGTTCTTAGTTTTCATTTTTTCTTTCCCATCCGATTTTCAGCTCTGGAGATATTTTTTTGGAGGCAAAGTAATAACTGCTGTAACTCAACATTTTCATCTTTGTTTGGCAGGAGATTATTTTTAATATTGATTATATTCCTAAATAATTAAATATAATAACTTATGTTCAAATCTTCTATGTCTGCTTTTAGTTTAATAATATTCATCTTCAGTGTTTTCATCCTAGTCATGTCTTTCTACAGGGGGAAATTGGATCGTAGTATATTTTTCATAAGTATGATATTGGTTTGTTATTACTTCCAGTTTACAAAGATTAATCTTTTATTTTTCTTATACAGATTTAGATTCTAAGTAGGTCTGGTTGATGCAGCAAAAGTGATTATAACAAAAAATATTTCTTAGAAAAAATAGCTTCACAATAACTCCCAGTTAACACGTTTTTATGTCTCTATTTCACAGCAGAAGACTCTTTTTGTTTTAGGGTTTGTGTTGGCTATGTAAAAGCATGCAAATTTCACTGTATAAAGAATTCATTTGTGCACATATTGAAAAATAAAGACGTCCTTTATAAAACCACTGGAAGTAAACAGCTATGTGTAGATATAGCAACTATTTGCAGGTATCTTATGTTCTTAAAGTTTATGCATACTTTAAAAACTGAACAAAAGGCAGACATACTTAAAGCCGAAATGCCAGTATATAGAATTTTTATTTTGGGAACCAATTTTAAATTATTGATATAAAATTTAAAATACAGTCAAGTGAACTATGGAGCTTTAGGGGAAAATTTTAAACGTAGTAAGTTATTGGATTATTGGTCTACTTTGATATCTTAATAAAAGACATAACAGTAGCAGAAAAAAGGAAGTGTTATGGCAAGTGTTACAGTGACCGGTCCCAGGGAAATAACCTAGCCGCACGCAGAGAGTTGGAGAGTCATTGTTTAATCTCTTAACACCGGCGGGCCCAGAGGAGACAAGTCTCCAAATTCTGAGCACCTCTTCTGGGTTTTTGTCAAGTTTTATACTTTTTTTTTGGGTGGGGGGGGGGGTGTTAGTCTTATCCAATAACACACACAAGCATAAAAGTTAACCAATTAGTAAAAGGATTAAAAGGTAGCCAATTAATAGCAGTTTTTACATGCAGTACAGTTATGATAAACTTATAACAAACAGTATAGTTATGATAGGTTTACAACAAGCAGTACAGTCATGACAGGCTTATAACTGCTTAATTGTTTTGTGGTTTCAGCTAGCTGGTGCATATTCTACCTACTTGCTCTACTTAGCTGCTTTGTGGTTTTAAGCAGAACTGGCATGGAAATTCCCCAATAGAAGCATATTTTAGAAATATGTGTACTTTCTCATACATTCTGTGTTCTTATTCTTACCTTACTTGAAAACTTAATACATACTTTAAAGAAAATATAAGAAGCAATAAGGATATTCTAAGCAGCATACTTTATTATGGAATTGAACTTGTATGGTTTCCAATTTGGGGAATTTCCATAAATAATTGTGGTTCATCATTTAATTAGATTTGAATCTTTTCTTGAAATCTTTTTTTGTTTGTGTGTGGACCTAATAATACAGTAATATTCAAGTAATATTTGTCTATTCAACAACTACATAGCTATAAATTCTATTTTTAGCACCATAAACAATACAATTTTTATTTAGTCCTGCCTCATCATTTCCAGGTCTCTAACCTGCTCGTTAGGTGCTGGTAACAAAAATCTACACATTCTGTTTGGTTCCCTGCCAAGGCACCATTGTTCTCACCCTCTCAACCTTGCCTGTGTTGCTCATCCCTCTATCCTCCGAGTGACCCATGTATGTGTCACTTTTCTTTGCTACTAAGTTTTCTTGAGGCATATTTTAATTGTGCTACTTGGTATATTAAAATAAGCTGCTTTCTGAGGAAAAGATGACAATTATTTCAATGATTTTTGTTGTGAAAGTAAAAACAGTGGCCAAATCAATTTTAGTGCCAACCACGTTTGTGACTGTGATAACAGAAATATCAGCTTCTCTTTCTAACCCCCCAAGCTCTCAAATACAGCAGCCAATCTCCAGTTTGCAGAGAATAGGAACAATGTAATGTGGGGGCTGGGCCTAGGAAAAAAGATGGATGGATGGAAAGAATGTGAGCAGGATGAATGAAGGGTCAGGCGAAAACACCTGCCCAAGTTGCTTGTTTGCAGTGTGTGAAGGTCAGCTGAAAACAGCTGACCTGTATGGAAGTTGTTAAAGAAATTAGCAAAGGGCCCTGACCTTTTGCACGTGTCCTTAGAAATAAATACAGGGAGGGACTTAGCTGAGGAGGCCGTTTTCTCCTTCAGACTTTGGCCTCGCCCCTTCTCTAGAAACACTATGTGTTTCTAGTGATTACTCCTTCCTTCACTACTGAGCTCAGGAGCGAAAAGCTGCCGCTACAGTGTAAGAGAAGGAAATTTAAAGAATGGCAAGAATTCAGAAATTTCTAAGACAATGTTAAAGGGTTATGTTGCATTGGAACTATTTCATCTATTCAGGAAGGCATTTAGTAACAATTATTTTTCACCCTTTCCCAGTACAATATGACACAAATCTATGCTGATGAAATACAATATTTAACAGAATACATTACATATGATGTATTCATATTTATATAATAAAAGATCTAAGATGTTTCTAAGTTAAGATCATTTAGTCGTTCACTGTTCACCAGGGTTTGAATTTGCAGACAGCTGTTTTAGACCATTTAACACCACAGGGAAGAAAATATCAGATCCAGAATTGACAAATTTTTGAAGCCTCTATCACCGAATGACATTCCTACTGTCATTTACTTCTAGTCTCTTTTTTCCCCCCAAAATCTTCATTTTGGTCAATGAAAAGAGAAGAACAGAGTAGAACAGTAGGAGAAACACTTGAATATAATTCATACATGGAAAATACAGTGTGCTCTTCGGTTTGGTTTGGTTTGACTTGGTTTGTTTGCTTCATTGTACCAGGTAAATAAAAGTTTGGAAACAATTTTGTTTCTGATTGGTGATGAAGGACCTGAGGACTCAGATTATAACGTTAAAATAAGCAATAGGTTTTCTTGTAGCTAATACTTTTTACTTAGATTTATAAAAGGTGAATATTCTATCAAATTTATGTTGATATATAAAAATGTTCATGTATGTGTATATACATATGCATTGTACAGTACAGTTCTGTGAGTTTTGCCAGTTGCTTTCATGTATATTAACTCTCAATTCAGTTAAGACATAGAACAAGTTTATCATTTCAAAAAGATCACTCCAATATCTTCCAAGAAAATTCTGCCCCCACAATGGAGACAACCATTGTTCTGATTTCTTAAACCACACATTTGTTTTTTAAATTCTAGAACTTCAAACAAATACAATCACAATGTATGCACTGTTTTTGGTCTAGCTACTTTCACTCAACCTAATGTTTTTGAGTTCTATGTCATTTTGTACATAGTTTTTTGAGTAATTCTACTGCATGTATATACAAGAATCTGTATATATTCATTTTCATAGGCTTTGGTGTTGTCTCCAGTTTTGACTATTATGAATAAAGCTATGTTCATCCTTGTACAAGTATTTTTTTTGTGTAGATATCCTCTCATTTCTCTTGGGTGAAATGCTAGAAGACAAATTGCCGTGTCATAGGGCAAGTGTGTGCTTATCATAAAAAATTGCTAGACTGATTTTTGAATTGGTTTTTCCATTGTATATTCTTATTGGAAATGCATGAGACCTCTGGTTGGTCCTAATAATGATCATCATGTGGTATTGTCAAACTCTTAATTTTAGTCATCTTAGTGGTTATATAATGATGATATAGTTTTAATAGGCATTTCCCTGATGACATATAATGTTGGATACTTTTTTTTATTTATTTCAGAATATTATGGGAGTACAGACAGTTTGGTTACATATAATGCCTTTTCCTCACTCAAGCCCGGGCTACAAGCATGCCCTTCCCCCACACAGTGCGTTCTGCATACGTTAGTTGTGAGTTTACCCACCCCCGCCACCCCCCTCCCACCTGACCAGCACCCAGTGAATATTACTTCCGTGTGAGCACCGTAGTGTTGATCAGTTAGTACCGATTTGGTGGTGAGTACATGTGGTGTTTGTTTTTCCATTCTTGTGATACCTCACTTCGAAGGATGGGCTCAAGCTCTATCCAGTTATTTAAATCCTTTGTCCATTTTTAAAATTGTCATAATAGTATTGAATTCTAAGTTTGGTTTATATTAATATATTCTAGATACAAATACCTTGTCTAAAATGTATTTTGCAAATATTTTCTCAAGTTTTTGACTTGCCTGTTAATTTCTTGATTGGAATCTTAATTAGCACACATTTTCAATTTTAAGGAAGTCTATTTTATCAATTTTATCTCTTTGCTCTGGTAGCTTGATTGACAATCTATTTGATGGTAAAAATATGGTCCATTTCTGAGCTATTAATTAGGTTTCATTGATCTTTTTGCTTATCTTTATGCTGAAGGCATACCATCTTCATTAAAATAATTTTAATAAGTCGTGGGTTTACGTTTTTATCAAATTTAGAAAATTCAGCCCTTATCTTTAGATATTTTTTTCCACTTCGTTCTCCCTTTCTTTCCATCATCAAGTACTTCAACAACACTTGAATTTGTTGAATACTATCACATTAGACAATGTTTTTCTTTATATTTTTCTGCCTTTTGTTCTTTCTGTGTTTCATATTGGGTAGATTCTTGATAGTTTCTACATTGTAGAATCTACTTCAGTACATTCTGTATTCAAATTCACTAATCTTTTCTTTTTTTCTGGAGAGACTGGATTACTATTGGTTCTATCTTGTGGTTTTTTTTTTTTTTACTGTTAATATTGCAGTACTACACGTTTCATTTTGTTATCTTTATATCATTCATTTCTATCACTAATTTGTGTTTTTAAAAAATATTTAAATACATTTGTAATAAGTGTTTTTACAACATACTTGATAATTTAATTACCTCCATCATTTCATCCTCCGTATTAGTCACTGCTCCCCCCCGCCAAGTTACGAGTCACATTTCCTGCTTCTTTGTGTGTCTAGTAATCTTTGACTGGATAGCAGACATTGCATTTGTGTTATCAATTCACTGTATATGATTCTTGCCCTTTAAATGATATTGGGTTTTGTTCAAGCAGGTAGATGGCAAAACCAAGTTTTTCTGCTAAAGCTTCTCTTCTCTGTGCAGCAGTCCATAGGGTGACTCTAGGCAGAAAAAAAATTAGCTTACTTATCCAAAAGATCACAGCAAAATGCTGTTTTCTAATGGCTTAACAGATTTATTTATTTTGTCAAATTTTATAATTGTGGACATGGTAGGGCTAGTCCGGGGCTGGTTATTTCATCAAAGTGACAAGCACATAGTTTAGTGTATTTAAATGTTATTTTTAAGCTTCAATTTCTCTTGAAAATAGAATTACAGAAAGTGAGTCAAAAGAATTTTCATGTGAAATTCTCATGTGTTTCCCTTAAAGAAAAATACATAAATTTTCTCAGTTTTAAATAAAATTATGTAAGTCAGAATACTGTACATTTTTGTTACCCTGGGGAAATAAAAAATAGAAGGAATGTTTTGGTAAACCACTTTCTCACCTATTAAAATACTCTCCTTTTTGTAAGTTCATGTCACAAAACATTGTAAAAAAATTTCTCAAGTTCTTCAGCTTCTAAGAATCTACTGTGACTTCTATATCCCTGATATATTTCACAGATCTATTACCATAATCATTTTCTTTATATTTTTCTCCATATTCTCTCCCACTATTTTGAATGTTTCTTGAAGAAACAATATTAAAATATAAAAATATAAACATAGCATATCTTATGTATAATAAAAAGAAACATGATCTAAAGTCACCTTCTTTCTTTATCTTTCTAAAGATTTTAATCTTGAAGTCCCCTAGAATAATTTGTAGCTGCAACTAGTTTAAAATCTGGTAATTCATTAAGACTCTGAACTGGATGCATTTTTCTACATGTTTGATGAGGAGGGTAAACCTGGAAAAGAAAGTCGTATTAAATAAATTTGTTTCTTATATTTTGTCCAACAGTGAATATAAATATGAAATACTTCATTGAAATGGAGTGGGAAAGAAAATAGAACTGAAAACACCATTGTTTAAAATAATTCAGATTTAAGCATATTAAATGTCCACTCTCTATGGAAGGTATAACATTTTTAGCCAAAAAAAAAAAAAAAAAAAAAATTGTTAACTAAGAAGCTGCAGTTCTTTTTCAAAGATCTGATAAATGCCACTACCGAAGTGGAAATAAATTTAACAGTTTCGAAGTAGCAAGTGAGTATAATGCTCAGTTTACTTGTTAAGACTACATTTTATTAATGTGGCCAATTGTTCGCTGAAAACATCACTAGTTTAGGCACTTACCTGTAATATGCTAAACCAAGGAAAAGTTACTGAGGGTTATGGATTAAATTGTACCAACCCAAAATTTAGATATTGAAGCCCCTGTATGACTATATTTGGAGATGGGACTTTTGAGGAAGTAATTAAGGTTACATGAGATCGCAAGGTTGGTGCTTTAATTCAATAAAACTGGTGCCCTTATAAGAGGAAGAAGAGACAGCAAAGATCTCTCTCTCTCTCTCTTGTGCTCATGGGTTAGTCCCTCCCCCACCCTCACCCCCGCTGTACCCTCATAGAGAAAAGGCCATGTGAGGACACAGTGAAAAGGTGGTTGTCAGGAAGAGAGGCCTCACCGGAAACCAACCCTACTGACTCCTTGGACTTCAAGACTCATCTATGAGAAAATAAATTTCAAGTGTTTAAACCACACAACCTGTGGTATTCTATTACAGTGGTCCAAAGAGACTAATATACCAAGTAATGTTGGTTATTTAATTTGTATACTTTGCTCCTTGGGGAAATAGGTAGTAGCTTCCAACGGCTCATTGACTCTTTAGTTTGATCACTTCCCTCTGACTCCATATCTAGCTCCCAGTACATAAACTCTATATTAAAAATATTATATTTCTTAAATATGTGACAACTAAGCTTTATATTTATCAATTAAAAGTAATGATGTTTGTTCTAGGTCTTGAAAACAGATTTTTAAAAGTAATTGCTTTTTCTTTAATATAACTTTGTCCAATAAATATGTGTGTAAGCTATATAGATAACATTTTTTAAAAGACATAAAGAAATTTAAAGAGACCATAGTGCAATATCTTAATTTTTAAAATTATTTATACATTAGATAGTATGTTTAAACTATTTAGGTAGGACTGTTTGCTTCTATAAAATGGAGAAAATCAATTTTATTTCACTCAAACACAAACGTTTCCACAGTGGTCATAAATAATTTTTTTTTCATCTTTTGTGACTATTAAACATTGTTCTTTATAGGGATGAGACCAATTAAGATCATCTTGCCAATAATTTTCTATACACTTCTTATTTTCACTGACAGTAAACTAATTCAATAAAGTGTATTTGAGTATTATATTGAGGACCAGAACACTAAATCCTAAGTCATATAACACTGCTGGCAATATTCCTTCTTAATATTACTTTTCCAGTGTAAGGTCATATAGTCACATGAGTTTTGTGTGCAAGAACCTTATGCTCCAGAACATTGAAATGAAAGCAAGTCTTTCTCTTTTCAGTTCATTGGTTTTTGAATCAAAGACAACAAATTAATCCCACGGTTTCCATAATTTATAGCCAAAGAAGTTCCTAGAAAACATTTTTTAATACTGAAGACACTGAAAACTGTAAAATTTTTGTCAGAATACCCAATAAAAGCTTCTCCCGAGAGTGCATATTTTCCTTAGAGACCACCTGTTAGCTAAATTTTCTTAAAAATTCAGCACATCATTCACTCTTTAGTGTAGCTGTACATCTTATTATCACTGATCCTTTAAGAAAAGTAATAAAAGAAACTTTCACATAGAGTAATAATCTTTTTCTCAAATAAAGGACCTTAAAAGGTTATATAGAGGGAATTGGGTATGAGATTGAACTCCAGAATTTGAAATTATTGCATGTTTTATATGTATACTGTGAAATTGCAAACTGATCTAAGCTCACATAAACCAAACTACAGCTATCAAAAATAGGTATTTGGATTTGAATTCAGAAAACATAGGTAAATTTTAAAAATCAAAACATCTACAAAATTTGAAAATCAAACATAGTTAATATTTCCAACAAGAATACTTACTAAAACTTAATTTGCAAATTCGCAATGTAGGAATATTGCAGAGATTCAATCCCTCTAATTTCCTCTGCATTAGAAGACTATCTGAAGGAGAATAGGGATTTAAAGTAGCTGAATTTATGAAGTTGAATAGTGCTCCAAGGAAGTGGTAACCTCTGCATTTCAACACCTTGGAGAACGAATTCTTGTGATTTCACTTCTTGCCTCTCCTTTGCCCCACTGTTGCTCCATCTGTCAGGAATGGCTGACTAGCTCCTACTGATTCCTCAGAACCTAGCTAAGCACTCACCTCTTCTTAAAAAGTCTTCTCTGACTCCTTGACTTCCTCACCCTGATTTTCATATCCTTGCTGCAATACTACTCAAGCACCCAGTATTTGCTTCCTCATAGGCAAATTTAAAACAAACTTACTACAAAAAATATCCGTATTTTTTTGAGGATACTACAACTCATTCCTGTCATTCTTATCTGAAGTCCTTCTCACCAAGTCAAAAGAAGTCTTTTTCTTCACAAAGTGGTAGCGACCTACATCTTACCAATTTCAAATAACATACTTTGGTAATAAACTTTCTAGAACTCTCAGGAGCATATGACATAGTTGATGCTCCTCGACATCTTGAAACATTCTTGTCTTTCAATTTCTGGAACACTAAATATTTCAGATTTTCCCCATGAAACCAGGGTCCCCTTTGATGAATTCTCTCAGGAACAGCCTTCACTTCTCTTCTCTTCTTCTCATTCTCTCCCTTAGTGATCTAATCTATTTCCTTTGCTTTAAATACATTTCAATATTGACTCACAAATTTATGTCTCAAGTGCAACTTGTCTGCTAGGCTGCAGACATATTTATCTAACTGTCTTCTTCTCCCTTCCACTCTTAATCCCTTTCACTCAATTCTCCACAGAGTAACAAGCCTAATTGTTTATAACATTCATCACATCTTACAACTCCTGTGCTTCAAAACCTTCGAAAACAACTCACTGCATCCCGAATAAAGCCCATTGTTGAAGACAGCCTGTGTGAATCTGCCCTGGCTCTTGCTTCCTCTCTGAATTCACACCTTACCAGCCCCTCCCCCACTTCAGCAATTCTATCCATATAACTTTTCTTTTAGTTCTTTGAAGATAAGCAATTCTTTCCCACATCAGATTTTCCTTATATGCTATCACCTCTGCCTTAAATTCTCTTCCCCTTACTCTTCGTGTAGCTTCACAGTCAATTTTTAAGTTAAGCTGTTTCCCACCCTTTTGCTGATCTTTCTCTTCACAAGCTGTTCACCACCTTTGTATCACACATCACAACTTTTCATTGTATAAATTGTGTTCACTTATTCAGATGTTAATTTCTTGTTTCCCCCATTAGGCTACAATTAGATTGCAAAAAAAAAAAAAAAAAAAAAAAAAAAAAATGTTTTTGAAATATTTGTTCAAGAAAACAAGAACTACATTTACATCTTTGTTTTCAAGTGCTTGTCTTAGAGACTGACATATTAATAGGCACACAATATTAGTCCAGTAAGTGTAAAATGCAAAAATAATCTAAAAGGATAGAAAATGAAGAGTATGAAAACATTTCTTTTGGTGAGCAATAATATGGAGCTATGCTGATTCATTTCTTTAACAAGAGTTCACCCAATGTCACTACTCTAAGAGACTACACAGGAATTAGATATTTAAGAGAAATGTAAATACTATCATAATTTAATTATTCTCAAATATTTATAAATCATCTACTCTGATGTATTAGAGATAGAACTATAAGCAGCACAGAGGCTTTGCCCTCAATTTAATAAGAAATATACCAAAGTAAGCACTTATTTAAAGAGTGCATTATACAGTTGGTATATGAAAATGTTTTTTAATTTTATTTTTGAAACATAAACCTATACATATTTGGGGAGTACATATGATAATTTAGCACATTCATATAATTTCATATAATTTGTAAAGTGTAATTGAGATGACTATTACCTTAAATGGCTTTATTTTTTAATTGAAATAGTCTATTCAGTTGGATGGCAATTTAGGTATTTGTAACTATCTTGATTTTCAAGCTTATAGTGAATCCATTTTTCCTCTGAAATGTTATTCCTGCATTGTGTGTTTGAGAGAAACACAACAGTACAGATTTGCTAAAAGCAAAGTAAATTTACCTCCATTGTTTATAGGTTGTTAAATGAAGCAGTAGGTGGCCTGATTATATATTTTTATATTCAGTATTAACAGAATATCTAAATACGATAAGTTGAAACTACAGAAAATATAATAGCAATAATGAAAAAAAAAAAAACCTGCCATTTAACTGCTATCTAGAAAGTACACCAGATCAGAGAACAGCTGCCAGAATATGTCTTATTTTAAGACTATTTCACTTGTTAAAGAAAATCGAAAAATTGGTTACATTCAATGGACCGAATGCTGTATTGCTCACATCATTCGAGAAATTGTGCAAAAAAAAATCGCTAGTACATTTTACACTTGACTACCATTCAACTATTGCCAAACCATCAGTTGTGCGATATTTATAACTTTTTATGCAATAGATTTAATGCAATGCAATTCCAGTTATGTCTGGTGCTCTTGTCATATTCAGCATAACAGGCTATTTTTTTCTCCCGTCTGTTTTCTATTCCCCAGAAAGGATCAAAAGCACAACAAGGGTATTCAAAGAAGAGCTTTTTGAATGTCTCACCTTAAAACCTTGCTATTCCCACAGCAGATAACCTCTGATTTCACTTCACTGCCATGGTAGCAAAAATTGAGTCTTTTTACATTCTTCAAAGGAATTCTAACAGCCCTCTTTTTAACTTTGATTCTTTGTGTTTGTACTTGGTTTTAGAGTCAAGGAAGAGCAGAAATCCACTTATATTCTGGAGAAATCCCATACCAAGAAGAGATGATAATAAAATTTAACCCATTTAATGTTATATCTCAATAATAAAAGGAATAACATTAATTTTTCTAGTAGAAATACCCGATTATGTTATATGTATATTAGAATAAAACATCTTAGATCTCTGAGAGAATCCATTCATAATATTTTTAAAAAATTGAATATTGAGTAGATTGAGTGCAGAGAAATTTCTTTAATTGCAGGCTTGTGCAGCCACCACCAGCACCACCACAACTTGCACAAGCAATGTGACATTTGGGCAAAAGACTTGATTTTGCTTGCTCTATGCAATTACATTGTCTATCCTTGTACCTCTCCACCCCTCCTATACCAGTCAATTTTCTTCAGGGCTAAGTAGAGGTAACACTAACTTAAATTAGTTCAATATTGCTATAAAGAGATAAGCTGTGTGTAAACATCAGTGAATATAGCGACTACCTGGCCATTATTAGCTTCATTTTGTTTATCAATCCAATTTAACTGAATAATTAAGGAACCAAAATAGGTTTTGTGCTAAACCTAAGTTATCCATCTTTTTACAAGTATATCACCTCATCAAGTTTTTTTCTCTTTTTTTAATCTTGCATTTTCAATTGTGCAGCATTGTATCAATAATGAAAATTAATATTTTTGAGTTTTTAGTGTGTACCAAACACTATTATAAATAGATTAAATACACAATTGATTTCAATTGATTAGGTATACAACCTTTAGGTCTTTGCTAATACACTATTACAAGTCCACTGATGAAAATAAATAACTTTTTACAAACATAGTTCTGTACATCTGCCTCTTAGGTTTGTGGTGAAGAGCTTTGGAAAAAATAAATCTCAGTTAAAATTTTGAATCTCCAATTTACTGGCCATATTTCCTTGAGCATGTTACTTAAAGACTCTGAGTCTGCACCTTCACTTTAAAATGTACATGTGATAGTATATGTCTGACACTAACCTCACAGACTACTCACAGAATTAGACACATGAATGTATTTAATGTCCTTGGTATATAGCTTGCCACACAGTAAGCAATGAAGAATTGGAAGCTACTACTAATAGTTATTAATATTTTCATTTATTTATTCTTTAAGTTGCTATAGTTTTCACTTTCTAGAGTATTGTCGTTCTGACAGTCTCACCTCTTTTTTTTGAAATTTACATATAATTTTTAAAAATACTCAACATGAGAGGGAAAATCATGCACATTCTCACAGTGGATATTTCATGGCAGTGTTTAAACATGTTATTTGTTGTCTGCATCAGAAATAATATCTACTGTTGCTCTCCTCTGCTTTCTATGCCATAGCTTTTGTAGAATTTAACTTTTAATATCTTCTTCTAGTACTTATATTTTCTCTGATCACTCTGTTTGATATTATTCCACTTTAGTTAATCATACAGTTACATAACCAACCACCTTATTTCTTTTACCTAGTTTTTTTCACATTTATTATTTTATTTATTTTTAATTTCAGAATATTATGGGGTACAAACATTTTGGTTACTGTTTTGAAGTAAATGTCATATTGATGTCAGCAGAGATCCAAAATCTAGAATTCAAGATTTAAGCATTCTATTTGAAATTATAACATTAAGAATGGTTTTAATGTAAGTGTTACAGATGCTTCAGTAGAAAGTCACTCAGGTTTATGGAAATCACCTAAGTATCTCAAAGATTAAGAAACTAATTTAAAATTTCACCATATTTTTTCTTTTTTTTAATTTCAGCATATTACAGGAGTACAAATGTTTAAGTTACATATATTGTCTTTGCCCCACCCAAGTCAGAGCTTCAAGCATGACCATCCCCCAGACCGTGCTCACCACACCCATTAGGTGTGTATATACCCATCCCCTCCTCCCATCTCCCATCTGCCTGACATCCTATGAATGTTATTACTATATGTGCACTTAAGTGTTGATCAGTTAATACTAATTTGATAGTGAGTACATGTGGTGCTTATTTTTCCATTCTTGTGATACTTCATTTAGTAGAATGGGTTCCAGCTCTATCCAGGATAGTACAAGAGGTGCTATTTCATTCAGCATTGATTTTTGCAGCTGATTAGAACTCCATGGTATGCATATACCACACTTTATAGACATTGGCCTAGCCAAAGAATGCATGAAGAAGGCCCCAAAGGCAATCACAGCAACAACCAAAATAAATAAATGGGACCTGATCAAATTAAAAAGCTACTACACAGCCAAGGAAACTATCTAGAGAACAAGCATACAACCTACAGAATAGGAGAAAATACTTGCATTTACACATCTGATAAAGGGCTGATAACTAGAATCTATACAGAACTCAGGAAAATCAGCAAGAAAAAAATCAAACAACCCTATCAAGAAGTGGGCAAAGGACATGAACAGAAACTTTTCAAAAGTAGACAGAATAATGGCCAATAAACATATGAAAAAATTACTCAACATCTCTAATCATCAGGGAAATGAGAATCAAAACCACAATGAGATATCACTTATCACCAGTGAGAATGGTCTTTTTCAAAAATTCCCAAAACAGTAAATGTTGGCATGGATGTGGAGAGATAGGAACACTCACACACCGCTGGTGGACTGCAACCTAGTACGACCTCTGTGAAAAATAATATGGAGACATTTCAAAGTGGCACAAGTAGAACTACCATTTGATCCAGCAATCCCATTACTGGGCATGTACTCAAAAGAACAGAAGACATTCTATAACAAAGACATCTGCACTAGAATGTTTATAGCAGCACAATTCACAATTGCAAAGATGTGGAAACAACCCAAGTGCCCGTCAATATGTGAGTGGATTAATTTCACCATATTTTCAAATGTGCAATGTATTTAAGAACTGCTACAAATTTTCATTCATTTTAAAACATTAAAAAGACAATAATTTTAATAAAGTCCATATGTTTTGAATACGATTATTATTTCTATTTATTGGTGGAAGCAGAACTCTATTTATTTGTGGAGCAGAAATAAAATAATTGTTCTTTCACTAACAAAAGTGAGTTGGAGGCACAATGAAAACACAACATTAAAATATTGTTCTTGCAATTTATTAAAACTAGATTGTAGATTGAGGGCTAGATTTTCATGCAGAGTAAATAATGGTGTACAAACTTGAGAATTAGATACGCTTCTGAAAAAAATTGATTCAGTATAATGCTATTTTTCAATTTTAATATGAAGAAACAATGTCTACCTTTTTGCTTATAGTCAATATTTGAGATTATATATAGACAACATATAAAAATAATAAATATAATATACTTTTTCTTTAAATTTGAAAAAAGTTGGCTGCAATATATGGACATTGGCATACAATTTTAGTGATTTCTTTAGTTTTATGCAACAAACTATTTTATTTTTCTTCCTTTTAACCGAGTTGGTATGCTTGCCAAGAAGTGTTAAGTTACTTACTTATTAGTTTATATTTTATAGATATCTTCCTTTGCATAATTTGAATGTTTTCAATATTATGCTATACATCAAGCAAATGCTCAATGGTAACCCTAAGTTATTTGCCTTTATGATTACTTTTGGCAGAACTTTAGCCTTCAATAAATTGAATGCTAATTCAAATTGATGAATGTACCTGTAAAATTTTTGGAGACATCCTTAAAATCCTAAAATTCCATGTTTGGAAATGTTATAAGATGGAATAGTTAAAATATTGTCGTCCATTTAAATATGCTTTGTTCAAATTATGTCAGTAAGAAAACATTCAGTGAGTTTCCACTACATACTGATAATCTGCTTTATAATTTTAGGAATGTAAAGTTGAAATAAACAATGTCCATAAAAAATATTTTGACTGCAGAGAAAGAGAAGTACAAAAAATTGCTTACAATACAAGGCAGAATGAAATAAGAATGATTGCTGAATTCTAACAAAAATATGATAAGAATACTTAAAAAAGGATCACGTCTGTAATCCCAGCACTCTGGGAGGCCGAGGCGGGCGGATTGTTTGAGCTGAGGAGTTCCAGACCAGCCTGAGCAAGAGCGAGACCCCGCCTCTACTAAAAATAGAACGAAATTAATCGGACAACTAAAAATATATAGAAAAAATTAGCCAGGCATGGTGGTGCATGCCTGTAGTCCCAGCTACTCGGGAGGCTGAGGCAGGAGGATCGCTTGAGCCCAGGAGTTTGAGGTTGCTATGAACTAAGCTGACGCTATGGCATTCACTCTAGCCCAGGCAAAAGAGTGAGACTCTGTCTCAAAAAAAAAAAAAAAAAAAAAAAAAAAAAAAAAAAAAAAAAAAAAAAAAAAAAAAAAAAAAAAAAAAAAAAAAAAAAAAAAAAAAAAAAAAAAAAAAAAAAAAAAAAAAAAAAAAAAAAAAAAAAGAATACTTAAAAAAATTAATTTGGCCAAGAAAAATGACACTTCAGTCGAACCTAAAAAGCGGGAAAGATTCCAAAGGCAACAATAGCAACAAAATAGAAAAGAAGAAAACTCCAAGGATAGAATGTGTGAAGATATCAGGTTATCCTGAGAATTTACTAACTCATATGGTATAGTAGCTGTTCCTACCTGTTGCAGTTGCATTGTAATAAAAGTTTACATATATGTTACAGACTATGCACTAGATAAGAAAATCAATTTTGTTTCTATAAAAGAGTGACATTGTTGATATTATTCATTGTGAAACCAAATTAGGCAATATTCATTAAGACATACAGGTGTACAGAGAGATGTATAAAGTACTAGAGATGTGAAGGAAGCAGAGGACACAGTGAAGTCCCCCTTTAATAAGCAAGAGTGAGTTCTTTAGAGGAATACTTAATTAGAAATGTGGAAGAATGCATGCTATTAGCACTCTGAAAAATGGGGTAACCGGTTGCCATCAGGTTATATTATATACAAAGTGGTTTTATAATTTTGTTTTGTTTTGTTTTTTTTCTTTAAAGATAGCTTGCATTTGCCACTGCTGAAGATACTTTCTCCATACATAGCAGTCATTGCAATGCTACCACCTGAGATGACAATCTTTAGAAACACATATTTCACCTTTAGGATTTGGAGTGTGTTCTCTCATATCCGTGACCATCTGTTTCCATGGCATACAGCCTGTTCAAGAGTTGGTAAGACCATCGGCAGCAGTGGAAGCATCCCAAGATGCCAGGTAATACTGAGTTTAAGAAAGACATCTTGCAGAATTTTCCTTAAGACATCTGTGAAATTGGAAGAGTGCAGAGAAGTCTATCTTTACTGACAGTCTTGCCACATTGGCTCCACATGTCTCTGTACATTTTGTGACACCTGTTCATGCTGGCGTGCCAAAAGGTAGAAAATATTCTTCCCCTCCAAAAAGTTATCCCTTCCAAATTTTTGGTCCATCTACATACCCACATAAAGTAATCAGTGGTATAGTCACTGCTGAGCTAAATAGTTCACGTAGATTATATTTTTTCTGCTTCTCATATTTTATTAATATATATCATGTGTTTGAAAAACTTTCTATTATATATTTTAAATCTGGTGTCTTCTATGTATCTTAATACCAACCATGAAAAAAGACATAAAGGAAAAAGGAACTTAGATACAGATAAAGTTTCAGCTTTCAGAAGATAGTCTCATAGTAAATTAATGAATAAATAAATAAGAATGAAATGGAAGTTTTAATTAAGGAAAGTAAGTAGGTTAAATAACTCCAGATACAGACTTTGTGGGTTTTTTGTTAATTAATTGAACTAATGTTTATTAGTGTGGTTTCACTCATTAGATAAGTTTAATTTGGGTACATGTTACCAACAAAAGAGGAATAATAACTGTTCTCATGGAGGGGAAAACACATATACATGCACACAGACACACACACACACACACAGAGGAATCTTGAATAAGCATCATAATTCCAGAATTAGAATAACACTAACAAAACCAAACCAATGTATATTATATTCCCTAAGGCAATAAGTATGATAAAAATTTACTTTGAGCCTTTTAATATTAGTATTTCTTAGCATTTTTAGTTCTAAAATCTCCTTTTATGATTGAGGAAATTGAGGTTCAGAGAAGCAAAAATAAGTGACAGAAGAGAAGCAACAACTTACTTTTCACTTCCACTAAATATTTGTCTTCTGATTTCTTTTCCGTTTTCCCTTTTAACTTTATATCATGTCATTGGTAGATGCTGGAAGAGTCATATAAAAATAAGTTTTTTTGCTTAAGAATTTAATCTCCCCTCCTTGCCTTTACATAATAGCATAATAGCAACATTTCTACTTAACTGAGGAGATCAAAATTTTAAAATTTTAAAAATTATTTTAATGTCATGGAAAAATATCATTTAATTATTCTTTTATTTAATTAAAAGTAGAGCATTTCAAACAAATATTTCCATAATTATCATAATAAAAACTTTCAGGTGACCAACTGTGTTTGAGCATATAGTTAATCATAATATGTCAGCTTTATTTTTTATATTTTGTATGTGTTTTAAACATAGAATTAATTTTGAATAAATTATATTTTCATTTGTTTCAAGTATTGAAATATTGCAACTAATATTTGCTTCTATATTTTCTATGTTTTGTGGTTATATCTGAGTCATTTTGGATTATATTATAAATTTTCTCAAAAACATTTTCTCATCATTGGTAACTGCTTTAATTTTCTCACTGCAACTTATGCAAATATGTTGGAAAGTTTAACTTAAAAATATCTTACTCCTAAGACATTGTTTAGCTGTATGTTCTATCAATATCATGAATAATTAGGCAAACAATTAATTGTATAGTCTCTTTCTAATGTAAATAATATTTTATCTTGCTGAAACCCAGTAAGGGAAAACAAATAAAATATAATTTAGGGAAAGAATGTTGATAATGGTATTTAAAAATGCTAATGATGAATTTAGTACTAACTATATATTTCAATGGATTGGTAATATCATGTAGTGAATTAATAACACCAAGGACAAACTTCAGCTATCTTCAAAGATCAAAATATCAATGAGTTTTTATTTTCAGCATGTACTTCGATTTTGAAGAATTCTTTATAATTCTTTCACTATGTAGGTAACAAATTTGCATTTAAGCAGACCATTAGGAGAAGAAATGTAATCCAACATCACTAACTGTAGAGCACTTCCAAATAGAAGATGAATTTATCCTCCATTCTGTCATCCCTTACATGATTTCTGAGTATCTACTTAATTTTCCGTTCTGTTCTAGGTGCTATGAATTCAATGATGAGTATAATGAAATTTTTATCTTAAAAAGCTTCTGTCCTGGTAGGCAAGATTGGTGCATTAACAAATAATTACTATAATGTTAAAAAGTTTTAGAATTACCTTGTACAAAATAGAGATCTCAAAAAGGTTTAAATTAGGGGAAATATTAGATGGCGTTATGTGTTTTAGGATGGTAGTACTAGTGACAATAAGGACAACGATTCAAGGAGTGATTCATGCATAGGACAAATTGGAGTCTATTTTAATAAACTGTGATGATTTGGAGTTTTCTTTATACTAGGGATTTTAAGTTGCTTTAGAGACATATAAATTTCACTGAACAGTAATGTTTTCTTGGATATTCAGATTATGTAAGTCATAAAAAGAAGAAAATAGGCATTCGACTGGAAAATAAATTCTAGAGTTGTAAAAAGAAAAATCTTACATATGGTACAGGTCAATATTTTTATTTTGTAGGTGATAAAAAGAGTCCCAAACAAGTAAAGAGAAATGATTTGAATCTGGGTAGAGCGGCTACTTCTCACAAGTCACCCTACTGTCTCTTTTTGCTCATATATTGCATAATCTATAATCACGGAAGACAGGCAGCCAACCACAAAACTCCTCAAGATAGAACACAGACTGAATTCAGAAAGAAGCAGATTTTTAATTTTGTATAATTTGGGGCTTCAATTAGTAATGAAGGCATATTAATTATTTAATGACTCGAGCACTGAGTTCAAAATGAATTTATGTGAATGACATTGTTTGGCTTCCTCGGCTGGTTGCTAGGTCAGAGTTCTATTTTCATATGTGTTCTGACCGTTTTTCTTTTATATCATCAGTCTTCAGTAGGGAAATATTACAAATGACACAGTGGAAAACAATTTTACTCTTTCTCTCACTGTTTTTTTTTTTTTTTTTTTTGTGCCTATAGATACATCTTCTTAGATCCAATATTCTTCTACCATCAGAAGTTAAGACAAAGGCTAAAAAGCCGAAAAGATGTTTATGAGAAATCATTTTTTTCCCCATGATATCTTATGCTGGACAAGTTTGTCCCTTGTAAAATTACTTGATTTTGTTCTAAATTTACATTACTTTACCAAGTCTGTTACTATAGAAAAACACATTGCAAAATTAAGGAAAAAATAAATAAGTTGGCAGACCCTATTTTTGTTTGATTTTTCTCACAAAACTTTTCATGTTTCCTTCCAGTTTACTCATATTGCCTAAGCCATATTCTTTTACAAATATGATTAGCTAAATATGATCTCTTTTAATCCATAGAGAATACAGGTTCTTTGATGCATAATCTGATGCAAGATGACGGATTTCAAAATTTGAAAGATATATGACATCTTTCCTTTTTAAATAAAGCATAAGATGATAATCTTGATTCAACATTAAGTGTTTTTTTTTTTTTTTGCTCCTTTTTTTGACATACTTTCTTAAAGGAAGAAGAGATAATGATTTCTTTACATTCAGTGATGTACACCACATGCTATAGGCAATAACTGTTGAATAATTATCATATTAAAAATTCTTATCACCTTGTCATTTTTCAATTTGACTTTATAATTTAAATTATATTGCATGTTCAAAATATGCCTTAATTAATTCTAAACACAAAGTTTTAATTATAACCTATTTTGAAATGCTTCCAAGTTGTTTGTAACAGTATGACTTTAGGATACAAAAACTGATCTTATATGCACCAAATTTAAATTATAATGTAGATTATCCATCTCAAAAATACTTTTCTCTGATATTATTTATGTATTTCATTCAAAGCACTGATGTCATTTTATCTCGATAATCTCATCACTAGTCTCCTTCTCTTTGGTTTCATGCCATAACCTTGGTTAGCAATGATACAAAATGGTTGCGATTAGTGTACTATGAATGAAGTGTTTTGGCATAAATCAGCCTTGCTTCAAGGGAAACAAAATTCTTCTCATGAAATATAAATGATTTTTATTTATAACCAAATGCCTGCTCAATGATACCTGCAGCTTAACACATACTAAGTTTAATGTATTTCTTCTGAACTGCCTCCTCACTGACAAGCCTGTAGAGCAAAGTACTCAAACCCCCTAATAGTCTTGTCACAAGACATTTAAATTCCTTACCTTCCCCTTCAAACTCACTTTGCCTAATTTGCTTCTTAAGAGAGAGAACCACAGTCTTCGGAATATCTGGACAGACAACAACTCATATCATATTTCTGACTTATCTGTCTTTATGTATTAAAGGCTATTTTCAGTAAGGCATCCACCAATTAGAAGCATGTTTGTTCTCAAGGTTGAAAATAGTGTGTGTGCTTTATTTCTGCTTAATGTCACACTCAAGATCCACCTAAGAAAATTCCCAGCAATTAATGAGGACTTAAAATTTCACAGTTTTTAAGCTTGGTCCTACAGATTCAAACTTATTTTGATTACACAAAAAGCACCCCACATTTCAGGTGTTTGCAACTGAGTTTCAAACCCCCCATTTTAAAGTGATGGTTGATGAACAAGGGGCTTTCAAGTATCACAGGATTGTCAGAGGCAATAGTAAGCATGTGAGAACTAACGGCAAAACCCAAAGCCCCACCACAGAACAGACCTCCTCTTAGCCAAGGGGACACCAAGAAACCATAAAAACCGAGTTCCTGACCATGATGGGACAAGAGGTTAGACATGCCTCGTTATATTACCTCCTTTTTGTGGTTTAGGCACAAGAACTAACCCAGAATTCATGTTAAAATAGAGACCACGTCTCGGCCTTTTGGCTAAGATCAAGTAATGTCAAAATAGATATCATAAGACTGACAGAATGGACTCCTTGTGGCAACAACATACCAAATTACAAATAAGACCTAAGACCATGCCAGGGAAGGGTTAAGTCAAGCACCTCTATGCCTAAAAAATAAACTATGTTCTAACTGTCACGAGGTTTTTTTTTTCTTTTTCTCTAACAGCTAAACAAACACTGGCCTCAAGATAAGAAATATCACAACAATTGCAGCTCATCTACCACCATATATTGACTAACTGACCCACCTGTTCCATAAGCAATAACTGTAGCTTTGATCGGGCAAGAGACCGATTTTAGTAACATTCTCTTGATAAGAAGACCATTGACCATGAACTGGTTCTAGTTGGTTTACAGAGGCTGCACAGCTGAGCGTCTTCATGTCCGTGCTTCACCTTTCGATGTACATGGCCTAAATGTAAAACACTGAAATGTTAAGTCTCCACCCCAAAGTGAACATGGGTCATTTGTAACATGCATGCGTATTCAGTATGCATGCGTTAGCACCCCTTTTCATAAATGTTCATAGCTATTCCTATAACCTGTTGAATATATATACCTGGCCAACCCGTTCAACAAAAATTCCTGTTCCACTCTCCCCTCCCTTGAAGTGCCTGTACTTTTGCTTCTGCCGGAGGCTAAGCTTCCAGCCTGTCAGTGTGGCCAGCCTGCAGGTTGTAACCTTTTATAAGAAATAAAGTCTCCTTTCCAAATATAGAAATTGTGTGATTTTTCAAGTTAACACTTGTAATGTTAATATTTCCTCATCATGATGTGCATTAGTCAGGGGTTCTCCAGAGAAACAGAACCAATAGGATATATGAAGATACAGAACGGAACACTACTATGGGAATTGGCTCCCGTAATAATGGAAGCCAAAATATTCCACAACCTGCTGTCTGCAAGTTGGAGAACCAGGAAAGCCAGTGGGGTAACACAGTTTGAGTCTGAAGGCCGGGAGTCAGGAGAGTCAATGGTGCAACTCCCAGTCTAAGGCCAAAAGCCTGAGAAGCAGCAGGGCTGCTGGCATGAGTTCTGGAATCTGAAGGCCCAAGAACCAGGAGCTCTGGAAGTCTGAGGGCACTCACAGATGGATGCCCAGCTCGAGAAGAGAGGGACAGAATCTGCCCTTCCTCTACCTTTTGTTTTATTCTGGATCCTCAACAGGTTAGATAATGCCCACCCACACTGGAGAGGACAATCTCCACTTATTCAAATGCTAATCTCTTCTAGAAATACCCTCACAGATACATGGAGAAATAACATCTTCCTAGCATATATACTGGTCGAGTTGAAACATAAAAGTAACCATTACTGGCTGTGTCTGTATTCAACATTTTCACAGAGTAATAAGTAGCCTTTTTAAAAAATTTCATAAAAAAGGTAACATTATTTAACACATTTATGTGTTTCTTCTATTATTCACACATGTAATCCCCCAAACAAACAACATTCTGCACTTTCATGTTAGGGACTAAGGCAGGTGCTGGGAAGAACAGAGAAGCAGTAAGGTATTAATTGCTAAGGCAAATCTTTCTTTTTAATTAAAAGAAATTAAAATGCACAAACCAGATATTTTTACACAACTTAGTACTTTTCCTAGTCATCGGAATCCAGAAATATAGAACAGCAGTAATCATATGCTCAGCTTGCTTGTTATTGTCTGACAAACACAAATATAGACAATTCTTTAGAAAAAACTAAAATGTTGGTTTATTAAAAATTCAGTTAAATAAAATGGAGAAAGAAAAATTTTAAAAAGTCATATTTATGTACAGTATCAATGTTTGAGGGTCAAAGTGAAGTAACTATGAAAGGACTTTTGTTCACTTCAAATTATTTTTTAAGGTTTTAGTGATATTCTTGTACTTTAAATTTTAAACCGTCGTTTGATATATAGTACATACAAAATTAAGTAGAATTAGTAATGCATTTTAATCACCTACTGTAGTTTAATCAATTGCTTTGATTTGTATATATTTTATTGTAAGATAAAATCCAAAGTGCTAAAAATAACCTTTAAGATGTCATTGTCCATGAAGATAAGTATATATAACTATTGATACATAATGAGTATTTGAAAAGGTGTGCCTGACAGACAGAAGACTAGGTAAGAAATAGTCCACTAAATAGAATATACTAAACCTTCTAAATGCATTTTTAAAACTTTTACTTACAAAAAAAGCATTCATGTTCTGAAAACCCTAATAGTGTGAATTAAAAGAATAAATGTTCACCCCATTATGTTTTTAAAAGTAGTGAGGAAATGCTAGATTGAGCCTTGGGGAACTAAATATATTACAGGCATGAAAAATGTTTCATTTCTGATGCTGCTTTCAAATGACAGCATAATATGTTATGGATCATTTGATTTTTTTGTATGAAAACGCTGTTCGGCACCCAAAAAGGCATATGCTGCTAACGGCATGTGTCGCAGTCCTTTTTATGACAGCTGGCAACAAGAAAATGCCAGTCAAAACACAAAATGTCAAGCAGAAATTTTCCCAATAAAAGTATTAGTTTGTAAAAATCATTCATAAATAAGCTTCATTAAATTGCTTTCATTGATTTGAAACATTATTAATGAAAAGCAATTTCAAATAATCTAACAATTGCAGCTTAGAAAGATAGAAGGGATTAAAAAAAACTAACCATAGTTTCCTCTTAATTCACACAAGCTTAGGTTTGTTCTTTGTCATCAGCCCCTGGAAGTTCACCTGTTAAAACCCTTTCTTAAATACCCCAAGTCATTAAGACTTCAACATTGACCCTTCCGAGAACTTTCAGCAAACATAAATTAAAAACATTAACAGATATCTGTTTTATTAAACTTTTACATTTTTAAAAAATATGGATTTAAGCTTATTTTTTCAGCCTCTTTCATAAAGGTATTTTAAAGTAAATTTTATTTGCTTATTTTTGCCAACTTGTTTGGCTTTTTTTAGCCAAGTTTTCTTTTTCACTGCACAAACTCTTTCACATTAATTTATGAAGATTCATGGCTGTCTGGGGGTTTTATAATTTATTAGTGCCAAGGCAAAAAAGAATTCCACCTGGTAAGTGAGATTATTTCTACTTTTTACTTCTACTTCAGCCCTTTTTTTTATTATTATTCCTTCTAACTCATTTAATTAAAAAGAACAGGGGAGTTAGAAAGAGAAACACTAAAATGAACCAGGAAATAATAATACAATATTAGCTAAGAAAGATTATTTCCCAGTCATCATTACCTTCTTTGGGGAGGGAAAATATTGCTTTAGAGGTTTCGAGCGTTTTTGCAGAAAGCAAAGTGCAATTTATGCGATTCGATGGCCTCATCCTAGTGGCTCTGAGTTTATTACAGAGTTTATTTATTTGAATTAGTTAAATATAGATTTTCTCTTTCTTTCTCTCTAGATAGAAAGATTGACAGAATATAAATAATAAATTGTATATATTATGTATATATTATAAAATGTGTATATATGTATAAAATGATAATTTGGAGGAAATATTAGAAGTAGAAAATGTTAACATAGATAGCATCAAAATAAGTTTTCCTAAAACGTATTTATGATTTGTTATGCAGTATATATAAAACAAATCATAATATTTAGGGATAAAAAGACTTGAGTGCAAAATGAAAAAACAGACAAAAATAACATAAAATGAAAATGTGGTGACAGCTTCTGGATGTCAATATTTGACCGTGCTGGTGTTACTTTGCAGAAACATTGCAACTTTCACACCCTGCTACTTTTTTTGAGTAATGTAGCTTTCAATGAATCACACGTGGCCTCTTAAGTCCTAGATTCTGATCTGGCATGCAGTTTCTTCTCCACACTTTAACAGCCAAAGCAACTCACAAGGCCAGTCTGGATTCAAGTGATGGGAAAAATTCTTTGCCTTATAAGTAAGAAAAAATGCTGTCACATTTGAAGAATGTGAAATACTTCTAAAATACAGAGGGTTCTTTTTTTTTTTTTAGCTATATAGCAGTTGTGAATATTTCATAGATTAATTAAAGTCATTTTTCAGATTATAAAAGTAAATGTCAAGGAAAACAAAATAAAATATATTATTTTATTAAAAATGTATGACAAAGAAAATAAATAAATATGAGCTCAATATTTATTTGAGACATCAATTCTAAATGCTTATTTTAGTAGTGTGCAATAAAACACATAACAAATGGAGCATTATTTTATTTATCTAAACAGCATCGTAAATGCACATGACACTACAATGATCAGTGTTAGACAAATAGTATTCCTGTTCACAGAAATTATGAGTATATATAAATATTCCTGATGGAGGAGAAGCAAACACACGTTTTAATGAAGGTATGCATCTGAATTTTGAGATAATTTTAAAAGTGGACAAAGTTACAAATATTATGAGTAGCAATGAATATTGAGTGAGAGTTGATGTAAATAGGTAACCCCCACGTTTATATATTTTCCAACATTTTATTATGAAAAGTATCAACTCTACAGGCAAAGAGAAGGTATAAAGTTGTAACTCCTGTATACCATTCGCCAAAGATTCACCAACTGGTAATGTTTGCCCCATTGGTCTATCTCTTCCTCTCTTCCCTCCCTCCTTCCCTCTCCGTCTCCTATTCCTCCTTTTCTTCCCTCTTAAGGTCTTTACTTTTGCCAAAAGATTTGATACCCTTCAGCATCTAACTCCTAAAAAAAAGAACAATTTGTCACATGACTACAATAGCATTATTGCACATAAGGAATTTAATTAACATTGATATCATATATGATCTAATATGTAGTTCGTTTAAAAATTTTCCCATTGGTCCCCAAAGTTTCCATTATAGCTATTCCCCCCAACACAGGATACTAAAAGTCACAGATTACTTTTGCTGTCATTATTTATCTTCAGTCTCCCTAAATCTAGAAGAGCTCCCACATTTTTTTTTTGTCTTTTATGATATTGATATTATTGAAGAATTTAGGCCAATGGCCTGTGGAATTTTCAACAATCCAGCTGTACTTGACTGTGTGGTTTAATAGATTCATTTAAATATTTCTGGTAGTAATGCTATAAAGGGTCTGTTTTATTTGATCTGGTGTGTTCCTCATCATATTACGCCAGTATCACAGAAGGTGAGTATTTTCCTATAACGGTAATACTAACTTGTTTCACTTGCTCAAGGAAATACAGACTATGATCTCACCAATCTAAGAGAAATATTCATTTCCCTTTGTAAATAATAAGTACACTGTGAAATGGAGGCAATAAGAATACTGATCCCCCAAACCTTTGCATATATTGATTTTATAGTTAATTCTGGATACATCCCAGCATCTTTTAATATATTAAGTGATATAAAAATAATTTTAAGTGTAACTTACATTTTTCTCTTAAAAAAAAGCATACCTTCCTCCCTGTTTTTGTTAATTACTATGAACTTTTTAATTTTGTTTCAATACAATTTATTGAAAATTATTGAAAAAAATTTATTGAAATTTATTGTTATCATTATTACTTTAGATGCTTAAATTGTACAGAATTTTTCTGTAGGGCCCTTTGCACTAGAAACTGTATACTTTCAATATATCTTCAGTAGTGTTGGAGCACTTCTTTCAGGATAAACAAAATGTTTGTGGCCACCGTTTACACACTACTCCTGCTATGCATTCAGTGATTTCTTCTTGAATCCTTTTAGAGGGGAATAGGGCTATCTGGATGCTACTGATTCGCAGCTTTTCAAAACATTGTGTATGCACGGATACACCTACATGTGCACACATACACACATTGCCTCTATTTTGGTTTTCAAAAAAGCCTTATGGTATCAATGTTCCCAGTAGCCTGCTTGGAAAATTCTTCCATGTATAGATAGATTCTTTTGATATGCTTTTTACATTCCTATTATCTTTGGAGGTAGCAAGAAAGATGATACATATTGCCATATCATAGAATAAACTCACTGCAGTATTACATCCAATTGAACAAAGTTAACAACTTTCTTCATAAAATAATAGCACATGAGGAGAAATTTCAGTTTGCCCCAAAGTAAGAATTTGCTTCTAACTTTCACATTGTTTAATGCATATTCCCGACACTATTTCTCGAAGCGTATATTCTTTCATTGATCTGCCATGGATGTGGAGTACACATATGCAATATTTATGTACTACCTTTTACTTTAAAAAATTTTTTAATTTTAAACAATGTTACCGTTAAAAGAAAAATACAAATGGGTACTTTTCCTGAACTTACTGAAAGTAAGTTGCTGACATGATCTCCCAAAATCTCATATAATTCAATGCATTTCCTGTAAGAAAAGATATTCTATTATATAACCACAATATACTGATAAATGCTAAGAAATTAACACTGATGCATTACTGCCACGTACATTTCAGACTCCTTTCAAATTTAGTCAATTATCCTAATGATACCCTCTAACACACTGTCTGGAATCTGTGTTGCATTTGGTTTCTTTATTTCTTTCAGTCTGAACAGTTGCTCAGTCTCTCCTTCACTTTTATGAAGTTGACAATTTTGAATAATACAGGGCAATCATTTTGAAGAAAGACATTCAACTTGGCTCTGTCTGGTGATTCCTCATATTAGCAAAGAATGTCAGAGAGGTGATTTTGTACTCTCATCGCATTCCAACAGTTGGCCTAAAATTTCAATTTGTCTTAGTATTGGTGATATGGACTTTGATCCATCAATTTAGGTGGGGTCTTCAGGAGGGCTTTGCTATTGCAAAGTTACTCTTTTTTTATACCTTACAATTAAAACTTAAATCATGGAAAGGTACTTTCAGACTCCATGCATGACCTCCTAACCAACATTCCCTCTTCATACAGATGACCTTCTCCCCCTGTTTGGGCTTCAGCACACTGGGCCTGACCTAGTCATTGACTCCCCATCAGGCCTTTCTTATTTGCCCAAGCTCTGCCTTTTAGGTTTTTGTTCTTATTATTTAAGGCTACCTCCGGATTGTCACTTAAATGTCTCTTTTTCTTTAATCTAGTCTCACAAGTTTTACATTCATGTCTGTTTTGTGATTCTTCAAGTTCTTTCCCTCTCTAGGGTACAAAGTATAATAAGATAGACTAATGTATAAGGATTTTACCAAACTTTAGTAAATAGGAAGGAGGAATAAATAATCAGCCATTATTCATTGAATACATTATTTGTGCCAAATCCTGGTTGAAAGATGCTGACTTTCTCTTGAAGGTATATAGAATCTAGAGTAAGTATCGTAGAACTAATAAGGTGAATTTACTATGGTAGATGAAAAAGTGACAATAGAGGATGTTATGAATAATAAGAAAAGGTGGATTAGCCCAAATTTAAGCCTAAGGTAGGCTTTCAGCTGAAATCTCTGGCATACATCTTAAATTTCTAATATTTTATAATACATTCCATTTCTAGTATTTTGTATTCCATTTAGACTTAGTACCATCATAATTCCTTGTTTCCATTTAACCAGTATTATATCATTAAAGCTGATCCCTTTATCACATCTTAAGATATAATGTTTTCTTAGATTCAGGGTGGTGAAATGTCTCAGAAGTTATTTACCATACATTTCAGCAGTATAAGCACAATAAGAAACACATTCATTAAACAAAATACAACACTTTTTTTTTTTTTTTAAACGAACGTGACCCACCTTTTTCATGTAGTCCATACTGGTTGGGTTAAAAATATTTATATTTTCTGGGGAAAAACTCACAATAGACAAAAATATTAATATCAATTATCTCAACTTATAGAGATATAGACATATCACAGAATATGTAATGATTTTACAAAATAAGTTTGAGCTCGGAGAGGCAAAATTCTGATTTTTACCCTATATAAAACATATTTCATGAATTGTTTCCTTATATTTTTAAAGCAGTATGATATTCGAAATGACCAAACCTTATCTGTAACTTAAATTCTCCATGTTCACACTCTGGTTTTTGAGACAGCAGTGAAGAATTCATGGCCCAATCAGTTGGAATTCTCTTCGGGTTCCAGAACTATATACCATCAGTTCTAGTCTAAAGTGGTATCACATTATCACAGTCAAGGCTCACAGTGCTGTTCATTTATTTCTACCTTCAACTTCATATATCGGTCACCTGCCTTCTTTGCACTAAAATCATTTTTTTCCAGAAGAAATCTAAAAAAAATGTAAAACTCACCTTTATCATCACAGGTTGTAGATGCTGCAGTTACCTACATATAATGAAATATGGAGAAAGATCATGTAGTCTTTGTCATTTTTAAACATTTCCTTGATACTATCAAGCGTGTTTATCTACACTTCAATTTTTACAGTGTTGTCTTGGTATGAGATAAACCATACATTTGTATGTAAGAATATTTAAATACCTCAGGAACTAAGAGTCAGAATATTGGCAAACCATTATGATGAAGGGAAACAACCTGCAACCACCAATTTTCTGGATGAGTAGCAGCATCTGTTGAAATCGAGAGAAAACCTAAATAAGAGTTTTTACTTTACAGATATGCAATAGTCTCATTAAATTTCCTCTGACTGCATAAGTACAGATGATATCCAGAAGCATTGCTTTTTTTACACCTTTTGAGTATTTTTGAACTTCTAATCGTAGACAGGTCAGTTTTAGAGAATTAATTAGCATTTTTTTTCATGATAAGTAAATTAATGTGTTGGCCCAACCATATCTGAATCGAATGCTGTGTTCAACTAAAATAAGACCACTGTGGTCATTCTACTCCACCCTCAAAGACTAGATGGTGAACATCAACCTGCAAGCAGAGTTTTATGTATTTAGTTCTTATAACAAACAAATTCCATTTAAGAATTAAATATAAAAGATAATTATACAATTGAAATTGAATATGATGCTTAAAAATGAAAGATATTCAACTGAATTCTAAAAAGAGATAATTCTATATTTTCTCACAGTAAGATAATACTTTGTCCTCTAACAAAAAATTCTCCCAAGTATTTAGGCTCAGTTAACTTTCAGTTTTGAGTTTGCCTGAAATTCACAGAGTACCTACCTTATTTTCTCATTCTGTATAAACAAGTCCCAAATATCTATCAGCAAACCAACAACAATGAAGCTGCTTACCTAGCTTGAACAAAGCAAAATCAAATATAGATTATTCCCAATTACAACATCCATATATAATCTCTATTACTGACACTATTGAGGGAATTTGTTTTACTCTCTTATCATTTCTTAAATTTCTAAAAGGGCATACTCATCACTTAAAAAGGCCCTGAGCAGGATTTTGTATTCATGAATGTAGAGATCATAAGCTTAAGATTTACTCACCCATAATGAGTAAAATTACATAGAAGCTTTGCTCAAGCAACTTTTAATTGCCCGAAATGAGCTTTGAGATACCCACTTTGGGGTCATGTTTCAAGAGGAAGCATCTTTTGCCCTATGATTTTATCAAAGAAAAATTGCACCAGATGGAGTTAAATAAGTAAGGAAGATTTTATTCAAGACTATTGCAGGGGGGTCAACACTATTCCAATGTGGTATAAAGACTGAACTCACCTCAACTGAAACAAATGGCAGGAGCATTTTTAAGCACTGGGGTGAGTCAGTGGAAAAGTATTAGAGGACATTAGTAGGGAGTTTAGTAGATGCGATCAGGTTATCTATGTTTGCTCATTGGCTCTTGTGGAAGTTAGGCTCCCACCCTCCCAAAGACAATGGTAGATAAGGACATTATCTTTCTTGGTGGTCATAGTTCTAAGAGACTGCTTGAGAAAGACATTCCTGGATTGTAAAACTGGACAGAGATTTTTGTTGTTATTGCTCATGGTGTTTTTGTTGTTTTTAATTACATCTCAAAGGGACAGAGAAAAAATTTACACTTCTACATTTTCTAAAGTGAATACTCTAAGAAAAAGTTGATCAAGAGCCCATAGTCAGGAAAAATTTGTCTGAAGTTTAGACAACATTAAGGTTACCTTGGTTAATTGGTGAGTATCACACATTGGCTACCCAGAATCCATGGCACTTGACAGTGATGTATTTTATGTCATAGCCTTCAGTCCATATTCAAGCTAAACAACTCCTGTTAATTATTTCGTTTATTTGTTTTTTCGGAGGGCATTTACCTTTCAGGTACCAATACTAAAAACAATTAATAACAAAAATAAAAGGTAGCTAAATCATGTAATATTACCTCTGCACTTTATTTTCTTTCATCAATACATGATTTTCAAATCCACATTAAAGAAATATAAAAGTATCAATTTTAAATATTTAAAGCTCATCCCCAATATATAATAAATAGTTCTGGCAAGGGGAATATCAAAAGAGCCTTCAGAAAAAAGAAATACTAAATTGTAGATGAGCTCTATTTCTTTCCATGATATTAACCTTGGACGTCTATTGCATTGTTTTCACAAAAAGCAGTTTGCACATTTGAAATTTAGATATTCATTAATATAATGGTGAGATGTTATGATTCAAGATGAACCTTGATGTACTGTGCAGTTTACTACTGCAGGTTTGTATCAGATGTGCTCTGTCTCATGGCAGCATATTTTAGTAAAAGTTCATCGGATTGCTCTTTTTTAAAAATTGCGTCAAGTGAGAATAATTAATTTAAAAAGACTCACAGACTAATAAATTTAACTAAGATGATTTTTAATATTTTTCCTTAAATTATTAATGGTCTCTAATATATTCACTGAGATTTATCATGTTCTTCCTTTGTGCAAAGACATTGGCATGATTTTTTTCATTTAACCATAATAAAAGTCCTGTGAGCCTAGATATTTTTATGATATCTAATTTCAAACAAAGAGTAGGTCTTTTATTTATTAGGTAGTTCATTCCTGGCCTCCCAGCTGTTAAAGGGTGGAGCCAGACCTTTCATGCAGTAGTATAAAATTCTAGAATCCAAGCATTTAACTTTTAGGTTGTGTTATACTTCCTACTTTGCTGGCAGAATGTGGCAATTTTAAATTACAATAAAACATGGAAGAGAAAAAAGTCAAGGGAAAACTATAAATAATGAGAAGACTTTGACAACATGATATGTACCAGTGGCACATTCAATGAAGTTAAACTATTATGTCTGTAAAGACAGTCAAATTAATAATTTTGATGAAATCTGACTTCATTTCTAGATACAATGGCTGAGAGTAAATAATGAATTTGTAGCTTTTGGAGGCAAGAAAATATAAAATATAATAAGTAATTTTATTAAGGCCTACAGAATCTTTGAGCCTTAACTGAGTCAAATGAAGGATCAAACTTGAATCTGGGTAAATTTGAAAGTCATCAAAACATGTACACATTATTCCTTTATACTGAACTCTGACATCCATACATTTACAAGGAGGTGGCCATCATATCCTTAAATTTATGAAATAACTTGGATGTTTTGGTATACCAATGGCAACATTAAATGGACATAAAAATATTTTGAAGGGTCACCTCAGTTCATGTAATAAATGTTTCAATAAAAATATAGATTAACTGAAAATCAAAACCTATTTGAAATGCATGACAGGGAAGTGCAATCCAATGTAATTCACTCATTAATATATTTTAAGTATAAATAATTATCTTTAATAGTTTCATTTTGTTTGTGAAGATGAACTTCTACATATCAAAATTTCTTTCAAAGAAAATCCATTTGTAATATAAGAAGAAATGAGGAGTTCAAAGTGTATAATCAATTTTCAAATGTCTTTGAAACACTAGAGTTGGCAAAATTCCCACCCAAGTGTAAAATAAGCTTAGATTCCAATTAAAATGTTACAAGTTGGTACTAAATCTAACCAACAATTTAAAACCTTCAGTAACACAAAAGTTGTCACCATATTTTTTAAAAGGTGATAGATAAAGCTTCACTAAAAAAAAAAAAAGAAAAATTTAAAGTAACTACCCTAAGAGCAAAAGAATTCAAAAATATAAACAATGAAGAAATAAAGTATACAGAATTAAAATGTGTTGTTGTCATGTTCCATTTATTTAATGATACATTTTTAAAAAGAAGAAGAAAGACCTTAGACATATTGAAATTTATGATTCCCTTAAGTGCATGATAATTATTCTTTAATTATGATGATAGATATTCACACAAAATGAGTTTAAAAATTCTTTTTTGTGAAATATATTACCTTTTCATATAATTCAACTAGAAGTTGTTCAATGCTTCTGGTATTCATCGTATTTCACAAATTTTCTGTTATATTTCAGGGAAAATAATCTGAAGTTTCTCTACTTACACAGGTCATATTACTATTACATCAGAACTTTCCCAGTAAATAAAGTAAATTAAATTTCGCTTCTTAACAATGGCACTGTTCAAGCTGGAAGTTGAGGTTCTCCAATAGCCTAATAATTTCGGTATCAATTCTAGAGAGTTTTATCATTCAAGAGATGTTTTGGACTTTCCACAAATTCTCTAATGTGATAAATTTATCAGTACTTTGGAAAATCTTCTGTTGAAAACGTTTTCATTAATAGTCAATGGCCTTCAAACTACATCTTTCTTATCATGAGATAATGGTCATGATAAACCAAAAAATCAATAATAATTATAATAAAATGATTTCTTGGGTAAGACTTGGCATAAATAAGCTTATGCTTAATCAGAGAGGGAAAAAAGTTTACATTTCTTCTTCAGTTATAATATACATAGTTATATTCCCTCTCTCAGTTTGTACCTTTTAAAGAGCAAGTTTATCTCAATATGAACCAAAACATAACAAAACAAAAACAATCTTGCTAGCATATTTTATCTGAACTTCTTCTATCCATGGAGGAGATATTACAGTGAAATGTCACCTTCTGCTCAGAGGTGCATCACTCCGAAGTGTTCTAAACATGTTGAATGGAGGCCACTGACTGCCTGTGTTTCAAATAGAGCATTTCTACAAATAAAATCATGTCTTGGCCAGCTTTATTGAAAGCAGTAGTCTCATTTTTTTTCTTCCAATAGTTTGAAAATGTGTATATTTCCTTAAAAAAGAAATAACTAATATAATTTTAAATTGCATTTAATAAAATGTATTATTTACTCACTGGAAAAATATCTATTGTGTTCCAGGTGAGTTATGGAATACTGCTGAAAAAATACGAATAAAATAATAACAGACTCCCTGTCATAGAGTAATGACCCACTCAAAGGTGTTCACATCTTAATCACCAGAACCTATGAACATGTTAATTTGCATGATAAAGGTAACTTTGCATATAAGATTAAGGAAGATTTTGAGATAATCTCCTTGAGAGATAGAGATTTCCCTAGATTATCTGGGTGGGTCCAATATGATCATAAAATTTTTATAAGTGGCAGGAGAATCAGAGTCAAAGAGAAGCTATACCAACAGAAACAGAGCTCAGAGAGGAGAGAAGATGCTTTGCTGCTGGATCTTGAGGATGAAGGGAGGGGCCACAAACTGAGGAATGTAAGTGACCTCCAGAAGTTGGAAAAAGCAAGCAAACAGATGTGTTCCAACTGGAGTTCTGTGAAAGACTCCCATTGGAACACAGCCCTGTACACACCTTGATTGTAGAATTTCTGATGTCTAGAATTACAATATAAAAAAAATTGGGTTGCTGTAAGCTACCAAGTTTGTGGTAATTTGTTACAGCATCAATAAGAAAGTAATATAGTTGCTTTACTTACAAAATTGAAATAAATGACTAAATGCATATGCAATTAATAAATAAGCACTCATAAGTCTTTGTAACTTTAGTGCGGGGTTGGATACAGGTTAGTCAGGGACTTCTCTCTTCTCTGTGGTATGAGGAATGAAATAGGCTTGCAAAACGTAAGGAAAACACTAATACAGACATAATACTTTTAAAGGGTCTGAATTCATTTTTTTTTTTTTAAAGTCAGTCAACGTGGTTGGAGTATAATGAAAGAGAAAGGAAAAAAATATATAAAATAAGGTTGAAATAAGGCAGCGGCTGACCATATTGGAATTTACAGATTATGGTAAAGAGTTTTGAGTTTATTTTAAATGAATGTAATGAAAACCTGTGATTAGTTTAAAGCTAGGAATGATATTATCTAATTTAATTCTTTAAGAGTTCAATCTTTCTGCTGCGCAGTGTTTGGGTTAGGTAGGAGCAGAGGAAAGACTAGTTAAGAGACCATTTGACTAAACCAGTCAGGAGATACCGGTATCTTCAACTATGAGGATGTCAGTAAAAGTAGGAAGAGGTTTTCATAGCATGGCCAGGATTGGTAGACAGATTAGAATGGGAAGATGGGAACAAGAGAAAGAGAGAAATGAGGCACAAATCATAGGCTATTGATCAGAGCAAGTGGGTACATGCTGGTTATATGTATTAAATACAAAAAACACAAAGGCAATGTTTAGAAGAGATGAGCTAAAAATCAAAATGCTATTTGCATATATATTGGATTTGACATGCTATTAGAGATTCTTTTGGATGTATATAGTAAGCAATAGAATATAGAATTGTACAATTTTGTAATTCAGTGGGGTGGGTTCTGAACAGGAGATAAAAATATAGGAGTCTCCCTATTATAGGTTAAAGGTAAAGTTTCATACACTATGGAAAACTTTGTAAGAACTTTGCCTTTCTCCCTGAGTGACAAGAAAAGCCATTAGCATGTTTTAAGCATAGAGGTAATACTATCTGAATTGTCTTTTGACTCTTATGTTGACAACTGAATTGTGAAGTACATGAAAGCTCGGAGACTAGTCATGAGACAGTTGACAGTATAGGTGGCTGACAGACTTAATATGGGTTGTAAGAGACAGAGAGGAGAAGAAAAGGATTCCAATTGTGAGTGGGAGACACCTGCAGGAATAGAGCTATCATTTTCTGAGAGAAAGAATGTGTGGCATGAGCTCAAGTTGGGACACGGTATGTTTGAGAAGCCTATTAGGCATCCACATGAGATATCAGGGAGACAATATGATATGAGCCTGAAATTCAGAAATGGAGCCAGAGATCTATGTTTAAAAATCATTTGCCTATAGATTGTTTTAAAGTAATGAGACAGGATGAAATAGCCGGAGAGTGAGCCCATATTGAGAGGAGGCAAGGACCAAAAACTGAGCAAGGGCCAACTGAACATTTACAGATTGGGAAAATAACAAGAAACCAGCAAAGAAACTAAGAAAGAGTAGCCAAAATTTTATGGAGAAAACAAAGATTGCTGATCACCTTAAATTCCACAGGTGTCTTCCAGAGAACCAAACCTATTAATCATTAAAGTGATCTTTCTGGAAGTTGCACAGAAAACTCAAACGTCTAAAACTACTTTATTAATCGTATTGCGAAGTTGCGAGTTTTCTATTTTAGTGAATGTCACATGTCTCCACAGAAGTTTCAGCCAGAAACCTGGAGACCTTCCTGTTCTCTGTCTTTTCCCTAATTTTCCAGGTGCAATTAGTCTGTCTTTTGCTTTCTACTAAAAAAAAAAAAAAAGAAAAACAAAAACAAAAATAAAACCCTCTCCTTCCCCATTACAAATTCTGTAATCAATTACAGAATTGATCAAGAAAGCTGTCAGTTTTTATCTGTAATAATCTGTTTAAATGTTGTTTTTTCCTCTAAATTTATTATACACAGATTTATCATAGCTAAAACTACTCAAATTTTTACTCCTGTGTAAGGGAGATAGGAATATGAGAGTATGATAGTGGACATCATTGTGTAGTCTTCACAGCTATGTTTTCTTTCTTGGTGTGTGTTCAGTGCAGAGATCCTTTCTCCTTTGTCTTTGTACATTTTTTTCATGGTTATCCCCTTCAATGGACTCTCATTATTTTCAAGATAAATATGAACTTTAAACAGGCTTTAAAAGTCTTTTGTCACGTGGCCCTTCTTACCTTTCTAGTTGGATCTCTTGCCACTTTCTTACATTTTACAACAAATATTGTAAAAAATATTATGTGGTTCACTAAATGTACCATACTCTATATATGCTTTTGCATATAAGATTCCTACTATATAGAGTGACTTTCCCTGACTACTCATTTTTTAAGATGTATTTTAAATATCAAAATGAGTTTATAAAGAGAAGAGTTTCTTGAAATTCACAGATAACATTAGGTTTTCTCCTAATCCTCTGTATGGCTAATAATGTATTTTGTGTGGTTATTAAAATAATTTGTTTGCATCAATTTCTTCAACTTGAGTTTCTTTAGAGAAAAGATAATGCTATTTCACCTTCAAATACCTAGTTAAAGTGTGGCATCAGGAACAAAATAAACACAAATTTTTCAAAAGGAAAGAAATGAAAAAAAGGGTAGTTGTGCAAGAAAACAAAGGGAGAAATTCTCAGGCAGTACTTTAAATTTATTTAAATTTAATTAGAGTTTTAAAAATGGAATTTATGATTTCATAATGTTTACTAGACTTTCATCTGCAATGTGAATTTTCATACTTTTTGCTTCTTTAATGACTAGATATTGTGTGACCAGGATGCTAAATTGTTTGTAATTTATTTTAAAATATGTCAGCAGTATAACTATACACATACGTGTATTTATATTTGTATGAATGTGTGTTTGTGTGCGTGAGCCCATGTTTGTCTGTACTGTAGGAATGACATTTGTTCTAACTGGGAATTTATACACTTTCTGGGGAGTCTGCTGTCATTCAAGCAGAAAACACACACTCCTTAGGGCAATATTATACATATTTCCACTATCTTTACTGCTAAAGCTATGCTAATTTTTATAATAAATATTAGAAGTCAGTTTTGATTGGTAATATGAGCCCATTAATGATCATGACAAATTTTAGAAATGAGCTGTCATTAGTAAAATTATTGGTGGTCAGTGTATGTGGATTGGCTAAAATATTTAAGAGACACTTTTTACTCTTGCAAACAGCAAGCTAAAGAGTCTGGATTCTTAGGGTGACAAATACGGATTTATTCCAAAATGTTTCTAAGTCTAACTATTGATTCATAAGATTCTGGTTGCCTCATTTTGTTAACTAAATCTTGCTTCCAAAATATTACTGTGTTGACACCAGCAAATTTTTCATGAAAAGTGTGGTGGGAGAATCCAAACAACAGAATAATGGAACTTTATCATCTTGATTAGGCAAGTTTGTAGCAACCTTCTTCCCAGTAAATACATGTTTAACAAATGTCTTATATTTGAAGAATTTAGTTTGTGATAAGATTTTGGAGAAATTGACTAACCCGCATCCAACTCTCACATTGGCAGCCGCCATTATTAGCGGTAGTTAAAACCAAATTGGTTTGAGTCAGCCTGAAACACTGGGTGTGCCTGGAAGTCCCAGAGCCAGAGCTCCATGTGATACGGTGCAGGGAGAGCAAAGAGGGAGATGACAGAGTGGGAGACAAAGTGTTTGACTGTCACTGCCTGTGTTGATGAAGACAAGCGTGCCTGTCAAATTTCTTTTACAAATGTGCTGAGGTGTTCCAGAGAAGACAAACAAAACTTTCTTAAGGTTGGGCAAGATAGAAAACCCTTCAGCATAATGAGAATGAATCCCTTTTTTCTGATGAAGCTCTATATCCTCTCCTTTCTCTCAGTGGAAACCAGAAGAAAGTGTTCAAATAAACCCAGGCTTCAGCATCTAAGGATTATTTATTCCTGGCTTATATCTCTTGTTTTGTTTAATGTCTCTCAAATTTTAAGTCATTATGGCCTATAGTATAAATATGTTTATTCTGATTGCCTGTTTGCTGTAATTTATCTCCAAAGAGGTTACAAACCCCTCAAGGTTAGGATCTAGGACACTGGGAGGACACTTTGCAAGAGAATAAAATTAAAAAATATGATTATGAACTGACCCTCTCTCTCTCACTTTCTCAACCCCTGTAGCAAAGAAGTCTTTTCTGAATAAAATGCCATGATTTCCTAAGGAAGTACTGTCTCACGTAGGAATTCCACCTTTGTGTTAAGTCAGGTGCCCTGATGAAGTGACATCTTTCCCTTTAGTACAATTAACCAGTCTCCAGGTCGTGGCTTTCTCACCATCACACTCTTCAGTGTCATGGGTGGTGTTTAGAGTACTCTTAAGAATTCTTTACTTCTTTTCAGTTTTCTCCTAAAAAAGAAATGGCAAAATTTTCATTAGTTATGACTTAAAGAAATGTCTGGTGAATTGAATTTTATGACTTTATCACCTTAAGCAGTTGTTGACTTCATGGTGTTACATAATACTCTCCAAGTAGATATTGATGAGTTATTGATTTTGCTACTAATGTAGCACTATAGTCAATTTTCACCACATTTTTAAATTACTAAACAGTATAACATACAAATACTATGGCACGTGACTAGACCACACATAAATTAATGGAAATCACACACTCCAAAGAAATATTCTTTCCCACTCAATTGTAAACTCTACCAAAGCAGAATGTTGTCTCCATTGTTGCAATAGGCAGAAAAATGCACCTCCCTCCCCCATCAATATGTCCATGTCCTAATCCCTGGAACATGTAAATATGTTACTGTACATGGATAAAAGGACTATGCAGATGTGATTACAGTTAAGGCAGTGAGATGGAAGATTATCCTTGGATTATCTAGGTGGGCTCAGTATAATTACATCAGTCCTTAAAGTGGAAAACCTTTTCAGGATGTGGTCAGAGAGAGAGAAATGTGACTACTGAAAAAAAAAAGTCAAACAGATGTGCTGCTGCTGGCTTTAAAAATGGAGAGAGGAGGCCAAAGACCAAGAAATCCAGATGGCTTCTAGAAACCGGAAAATGCAGAAAAATAGATTCTTCACTAAATACTCCAGAAAAAAAAAATTCAGACTTGATTTTATCCTACTGAGAACTGTGTTGGACTTTTGACTTACTGTAGAGTAAGATAATAAATTTCTGTTGCTTTAAGTGGCTAAGTCTGAAGGAATTTATTTGTTACAGTTAGTAATAGAAAAGTAATACAACTGCCTAGCACAAAGTGGAAAATCAATGATTATTTATGAAAAAAACTATCATACAATTGTATCAAATTCTTTGGTATTATAAGCACAATCTAATATCTAGTGCACTAGAAGGTTTTGTTACTGCAATTAGCTAATGCATTTTATGTAATTGTACTTAGCTATCTAATTTGTTGTAGTTATCTGATATTTTTAATTATAATTTCATTTAATTATATTTTCTCTTATATTCTTCCCTCACATTTTATTCTGTTTTGGTTTGACTATTAGAAATTGTTCTCTCTAAGCACAGAAAGTTCTTGCATAAGTACTTGACAATATCATGTCTTATATCTCCTCCAGAACATAATACAGGACACATCAAAGGGAATCATTAAGCGCTTATTGCAAAATTGATTAAAATAATATTTAATTTCCAGTCAGCCTTTTTAATCACTCCTTTTTATATAAAATCCACTCCTTGGCTTCTCTCAAACTTTACTGTATTCATATGGCCTGTCATCCAAAGACCACCAGATGGCTAAATAGTAGAAAGGAGAGCTTTATTGGCAATATTGGTTTGCAAACTGGGAAGAGATAATCTCTGGTGTGAAACAAGACACTCTCTCTTGGAAAAGGAGAGGGGCAGTTTGGATTTTTATGCTTTACAGAGTCCATATTACACAGTAGAATCATACATATTTAGCAACTTTGGCAGGAAATCTATACATATTTATGAGAAGAGTCGAATGCATGCACAGTGTGTAACTGTATATGTAACATACATCTGATGTTCACTTTGGGAATAGGGTTCAGCATTAAAATGAAGTGGACCATTAGTCTATCTTCTTTTGAAAAGTTTCTGTTCATGTCTTTTGCCCATTTTTAATGGGGTTGTTTGATATCTTCTTGCTGATTTGCTTGAGTTCTTTGCAGATTCTGGTTATCAGCCCTTTATTGGATGTGAAGCATGCAAATATTTTCTCCCATTCTGTAGATTGTCTGTTCACTGCATTGATTGTTTCCTTGGCTGTGCAGAGCTTTTTATTTTGATCAGGCCCCATTTAATTATTTTTGTTGTTGCTGCAATTGCTTTGGGGATCTTCTTCATAAATTCTTTTCCTAGCCTAATGTCTGTAAGAGTTATTCCAACATTTACTTCTAGAATTCCTACAGTTTCATGCCTTAGGTTTAAGTCTGTTATCCATCGTGAGTTAATTTTTGTGATGTACTAATGGCCAACAAACATATGAAATAATGTTTAACATCTCTAATTATCAGGGAAATGCAAATCAAAACCATAATGAGATATCATCTAATATCGGTGAGAATGGCTTTTATCAAAAATTTCCAAAATAACAAATGCTGGCATGGATGCAGAGATAGGAACACTCATACACTCTTAGTGGGACTGCGAACTAGGACAACTTCTATGGAAAGGAGTATGGAGATACCTCAAAGAACTAAAAGTAGATCTACCATTTGATCTGACAATCCTACTACTGGGTATTACCCAAAAGAAAAAAAAACAACACATTTTATAAAAAAGACATCTGCACTCAAATGTTTATAGCTGCACTAATCACAATTGCAAAGATGTGGAAACAACCCAAGTGCCCATCAATACATGAGTGGATTAATAAAATATGGACTATGTATACCCTGGAGTACTACTCAGTCATTAAAAAAAATGGTGAACTAACACCTTTTGTATCATGCTGGATGGAACCAGAGACCATTCTTCTAAGTGAAATATCACAACAGTGGAAATACAAACACCACATGTACTCACCATTAAATTGGAATTATGTAATCAACACTTATGTGCACATATAGAAATAACATTCATTGAAAATCAAGCAGGTCAGAGTGGGGAGGAGAACATGGGTAAATTCACACCTAATGGGTACGACGCACACTATCTGGGTGACGGGCACACTTATAACTTTGACTCAAAGAGTACAAAAGCAATATATGTAACCAAAGTGTTTGTACCCCTGTAATATGCTGAAATAAAAATTTTTTAAAAAGAATAAAATAAAAGAAAATCCCAGAGATAATCTTATAAAAAATAAAAGATAAAATTAGGTGGAACTTTTATGTCAAAAAGTGCACTACAGGACACAAGACATTTGTATTCAGCCTCTGTAAGCTGACTGAAACTGGTTTCAGAAAATAATATAAGGCTGGTCCTCTGTCCAGAGTTGTAGAGGACTAGGTTGTAAGTCAACCTGATAGCTCCTATTGCTAGGGAGTTTAGCAAGGGTGTGCTTTTTCTTGTAGTGCTAAGATTTTAGGACTATAAATTCTGCCAACTAACCCCCTTTCTACATATATGCAACTAGTCTCACTTTACATTCATGTTCACTTATCTCAAACAGGCTCTCACCATTGTCTAGTAAGAATACAATTGTATTAGTATTAGCATTAGTGCATTCACTCCCCAAATTTCTTAAACATCTATTTCATAATTTTTCTACTTTCTCCAACCATTCAGTATTGGATCCCTCATCCTCCCTCTCAGCTGGTAATTGTAGTTCCTATTTCAATGACACAATTAGAACAAATTGAAACGGACTACTACCTACTTACATCTGTGACCATACACCTACATAATTGCTCTTCTGCTCTATGGATGAAAAGGCAGCTAAGGCCAAAGTATCAGTTTGTACACTGGAGCCCAATGTCGCTCAAAAATACTGTACCAGAAATTCTTTTCCTCTTTCCTCTGTATCATTGATTTTTGTTTCAGAAGAGTATATATATATATATACTGCCAAGACCAAGGGAGAGCTCCCCATTTGTCCTCTGAAGATTTGTTGAAAAATCAACTCAAATAAGGAGATTAATTGGAGAAAAGGCATATGGGTTTATTAGCATGTACATGGAGGAAGTGATTATCCCCCTCAGTGGGGTACAGAAGCTTATATATCATCTCGAGGTCACAGAAAGAATGGAGGCTCAGAGCATGGCCCAAAACAGGTTATGGTGGTTAATTGGGTTATGGCGGCAAGACAGGTTATGTAAGGGAGAGACCAGGAGGCTTGGCTAGCAAAGGTCATCTTGTTATGTAAATTTATCCTCCAGGTAGAAGCCCTCAAAGAATGGATAGTAAATGTTTCTTTCAGAGCTTTAAAAGTGTCCAACTCTGAGTTACTCTTTCCTAAATCCAGGCTGTGGGGTGGGGGCTCAGAGAAAACCTGGCTGCATTAATGGAAATTCTCTGCAGATGCAAATCTCTCCCCCAAAAAACAGCTTTGCAGAGTAGAGTTATTTGTTCGTTGGTTCTCTGAACAACTATCTCAAAATGTCAAAGAAATATATTTTGGGGTAAAATATTTTGATTTCCTTCAAAAAATATATATATGTATATGTGCATGTGTATGTATGTGTGTGTGTGTGTGTATACATATATACACTACTCAGAGGTATATCCACACACACACACATATATACATATACACACACACATATATTTATGTACTTACTTAATACTTTAATATTAAATGAAATTTAATAAATTTAAAAATCCCCAAACTGAGTCCCTGATCTCTGCCCTGAGTCGTTTCCTCCCTCCTCCCTTTCCATTAGCAAAGAAATGGTAATGTCATTCTTATAGATGATGAGGAACCAAACTCTAATGTCATATAACTGAGTCCAAGCTCATACCACTCACCACAAGACAGGCAGTAAGTTGAAAGACAAGGTGTTGGGTCAAGGGAAGAGAGACAGCAAACCAAGAAGAGGGCAGACTACCAATGTCCTAAAGAACCATCTTAAGCTAGTCTGAACTTTAGGCATCTTTTTATGTTAAAGGAAGGGGGAAGAAGAGGTGGGTTGCGAAAGGTAGCCAAGGACTACAGACATCTGGATGTCAGCGAGGGTCTGAGGAAGTTGTTTGTTCTTTGTTCTTGGTCGGTGAACTTTGGAGGACATTGTTCAGGTCAAGACATTCCTATAAATTTTTAACCTAGCATTGTTACTTGTATGCATACTTTCCTTATCTCCCCTGGAGTTAGTTTTGAGAAAGGGATGGTTATCATCTTTCTTCTGGAGTTGAACTACAGACTAAATTCTTCCTATAATTATCTGGCCTACATGCAGAGCTAAGCAGAAGCTTTTAACCTAGAGGGTATTACCACAGGGGATCAGAAGCAAAATGGAGCTAGTCATGCTAAGCTTCCCTTCCACTGTTACAATTTCCCCACTGCCAAAGGTTCATTGCACAATCTTACCGAATTAGGGTGATGAGGCATCATGTCTCATCTGGCTACTTCTTGCTAGGCAAGGTCGATGAGGGGCAACTGTGGAATGAAACCACTTGACCTGACTAAGAAAGTATTCTGTAGTGTCCTTCCTCAGAGCAAAGATCATAAGCATCTGTCTTCTCATTTTGTTGGCTGTGGCCAGACCTGCACAGCTCTTGGTTACAGAATATATAATGAATGTTGCTGGTTTGTACATCATCATAATGAAAAGAAGAACAGTGAGGCCTAACTTAAAAATGCCTCCCAAGATTGACTGAATTCCATTAGAAATCCAAGAGAACAGGTCTGTAAATCAATCTCCGACAGTGTTCAGACTAAACCTGCTTTGGTTTCCTAAGGTTTGTTGGAGCTGGTAGGCTGTTGCCTAATTTTGTCAATATGAGTCTCTACTTCAGGGAAGGAATTAATATATCTGCAACAAGTATACAGCCACCATACAGACTCCTCCTTGTTCTGCAAGTATATAGTCTAGGGCAACGCAATTATCAAGCACGGCTTTAACCAGGGAGTCTAATGATTTTTGTAGGCTAGCAAGAAGAGTTTCATAATGTTTACAGTCTTAGATAATTTTCAGTACCTGTTGGTGAGCAGCTATACCCCACTAAGGGAGGAGAGAGTAGACAAAGACATATTCATCTCCACCTGGAATTTCCTCTGGGAGGTCACATGCCACTCTGGTAAACATTAATAGTTTCATGTAACTGCTCCAATGGGCAACCTATGAACTGTTAAGCACTGGAGAGGGGGTCACCGTGAATCCCATGAGACATAATTTCTGAAGACCAGTGTTAGTCAGGCAGGGCAAGGCTATCAGCCTTTGTCCCAACTGCATACAAAAATATATCCCAGAGGGGCACAAAACCCTTGAGAATGTCCCCTCTGTGACCAACTCTTGTTGAAATAATAATCATCCTGTTTCATTCCTTGGCTAATTGACCTCTTAGTTCTGGTTCTGTTGCAGCTAAAGCTACAAATGGTAAAAGTCCATGAATTTTGGGGGTTCAAAGCTTTGAATAGATTAGAAGAGATCCTCCTAGCAGTATCATTTTCCAAGGTGATGGATTTATTAAAAAAAAAAATACAAACAAACATATAAGGGGCTTAGCCTGAGGAGGGTCACAATTCTTACTTTATATAGGACTTGGGGAGAAGTGAATGGGAGTAGACAGAAAAGTCATCTGTGCTAATTTGGTGTTAATAAATGAATAAGTTGCACCATGTCTACAAAAAAGTCCATCAGTTTGTTCCCCACTGTCAAGAGAACCTGGGGCTCCTGTAGGGAAATCCAAAGTGGGTGCTGCCTGCGTCCTGCATGCTGTAATACCATTATCTACAGTTTTAGAGCGGCACCTTAATCCTTGCCTGACAGGTCTTAGGCTCTGGTTATAATTTGGTATCATGTTGTCACGAAGAGCCCATTCTCCATTTTAACATTAATGCTGAGCTCCAAAAAGGAAGGAGTATAACCAGCATGTCAAAGTTCCCTTCTCTCCATGGCCAGAATTCAATTTTAATGTTCTTCTGGCATCCCCTTGGCCAAGAGCAGGTCCATTCAGTCAGCATGGGGTGGGGGTTGCTTAGCATTTGTTTTAGATTACAATTCCTCCCTTTCGGTCAAGATCTGCCAGAGGCAACATTAATGACCAAACTTTTATTTTGTCCCATCATTCCCCAGGTGGTGTGGCTACCTGCCCTGGGTCCATCCAGGCCCTCAGTAGGACCCTTGTGACAAAGAGACTTAGAGCTGAAAGGCTTACAGCCAATTAAACATTCTACACCAGATGGGAATGGAAGTGCGCAGGCACACATCAACTCTTCAAAACCTTTTAAGCATGTAAGATCAAAACCCAAACACCAAAAGCAAGGTTACAAAATTAACTTATTTATAAACATTGAGCTACTGTAACCTTGGTTTTAATTATAGACTTGCAGCAATTTGCTGTATGAAACATAAGCACTTTGTAGAAACCATGTAAGATAAGGAATTTAGACACTTTGTTGTACTACAATGTTTTATTTTTTCAATCTCTTCAGTAATTTGCCCTAAGGTGGACAATAAATTCCTTACTATATATCTATTTGCATGAACCTCATAACTAGAACAATTATATGAGAAGTTTTTACCAACAGTTATCTTGATATCCTCTTAGTAATTCTCCTTTGTGTCTATGGGAAGCAGGGGATTCTTTATGGCTGGGATGGATGGAAAGAGGAGACATAATAGCCCAAGTGGCAAAGTCCCCCAATTTGCCTGGTATTTAGACATCTGTGTGCCTGTCCTTGGTTTGGAGGGTCTGAACTAATTTCGTTCCTCAAAATTGGCCCTTATAATCTCACATGCCCACCCTTTCTGCATCTGCAATAGTCTCTGGGCATGGAGGGAGGATGTTTACACGGTTTTAGCAACAGGACTTTGGCAATGGAGAACAGATTGGGCAGAGTGAGATTGAATTATTTTCTAATTCTGGAGATATCAGGTAAACTCTGCTATTTACTTAATTTTTGTGGTGACTGTAGAAGATAAAAAATAAAGAATTAGTAACATTTTAAGCAAAAAGTCATAAAAAAATTTCACTGTAAGGCTGTTAGACCTAGAGGGGAAAAAAGTTACAGGAGCTGACAAAAAAGACTGAAGGAGAGAGTGACTACCTCGGCCCTTTCTAAGGGGAGAAAAAGCTGAAAGGAGAGAGATAACAAAAATTGAACTTCTGGAATATAAATCTGAAAGTTTCAAAAGAAGTGGATTATAGAGTTAGAATTAAACTTTCTGCAATTTTACTTAGAACAAATCAAAACTTTAAGAAATCTTGTGTTTTAACCAAAAATTTTGCCTGTTCATTATAGCCAACGTGATTGCATAAAAAATTCCTACAGAAATTTTCTTTCATGAACTTTATCACAACCTAGATCATCTATGACATTCTTGGACTTTCTATTTTGTCCCAAATTTCTCTTTTCTTAAATAACCAGTCATTTTATTTTAGGACAAAAATTTGCCATGCATGATTCTTTTTCTATATCAAATTATTTTCTTTTCTGTTTATCCTTCCTTACCAAATTATATTTTAGTATTCATAACTTTATTCACATCTCTCTCTCCAAATTACTGTTTTCTTTCTACCTTCTTTTATAAATAACCTTTAAATAATTTCTGAATTAAGCAAAATTGTTCTTATTTTCAATAAGAAAACATTTTATACCTCTTTTATAATTTTTCTCATTAAAATGCATCTTATTCTTTAGTATACTTTATGTACAGGATTACACATATGAACTAGAATTCTTATTCTTAGTAACTTTAAATTTTATTGAAAACCTAAGAAGCAAGACATGATAAACTGTCTGTCATATATCAGTAATTCATAGATGTGGACCATTTTATATTTTTTAGAAAACATGTTTCCTCACAACATAATTTTTCTGTTAATTGGAAATGACCCAGACATTTGATGAGTATCTATTATTTAATTTAACAAAAGTGTAAGATTTCACATTACATGAAACATTCACCTACAAATATTAATCATATTTTAAATTTATTTAATTTACTCATTTTTAGCAGTTTAGATTATTTATGAAAACTGAGATATTAGACAATGCTAGTCATAATTTTAAGTTATTTTCTTGTTAACAATTTTTATAGTCTGTGGATATTAGATATTCACCTAAGTAAAAATCTTAAGCGTATGGGTATTTTGCCAATAACTCAGAAGATTGAGCTGTTTTCATTAAACCAACAATATTCAATTAGCTTTACTTATCAAAAAATTAAAGAAACAAAGATCATTCTGCTTTAGGCTGGGTTCATAGTTTCATAACTTTTGTGTCAATCCTAGATACCTTAAAAAAATCTGGCAGAGGCAAAACATAAAAACGTCTAGTAAACCCAGGATAAAATATACACTGACAATTCTGAAGACATTTTAATTTTATTTTTATCAACAATTTTAAAACTAGCTTTATTTCTTAGAGATTACTAAAATCATGTGAACTTGAAATGCATTTAGACTTACTTATGTAATTTATGAGTGTACCTTTATTTATAAGCCAATTTGGTACCACATAGACATAACATAATACATGTGCATATATATAAACACATGTAAGCACATATACACACAAAAAGCCCCAATAGCTTTTACCTCCGAATTTTGGGCATAGCAGTACAAACTCACCAGTTTACAAAAAACAGTTGAAGCCAAATTGTTTCTGACAAAACTGAAACCTGATCATGTAGCCAAACTTCGGTTACCCCAATAGCTAATCTAAGGAAGGCTGTTAAATAAGATTTGGGATAAAGCATTTTCCATGGCAGTTCAAGTTTAAAAAACTCTCTTTTACCCTTTCATCCCTTCCAGTTTCAAATGAGTTTTCAATGTTTACATTTTAGCTAGAACTGGCTGAATTCTGTAAGAAAAAACAAAATAGCCATGTATCCTTGAATTAGTAATACCATAAACAATGAATTCTTATCTCTCGACACCAGTAGAATGTAACAGCTGATTCAGAATAAGCAGAAAAGAAAATAGAGAGATAGACAAATAGCTTAACACACTCTACATTTTCACTCCATGGTCCCGGATTGACAGTTTGTGCTCTGAATTTTCCCTGATGTAATGTGCCCATCGGTTTACACATGTGCACAAGTATGAGCCATGATATTTAGCCAACTGGAGTCTGAGAAAACCTGTCATGCCTTTGAATGTACTTTCTCTCACAGTCAGCATCTTTACATGCCATGAACCAATACATACAAACACTCAATACAAAGACAAATTTGAGAGATTTCAACCAAAAGCTGAGGAAGCACCAAATCAAACAAATGCAAATGGACCAATTTTCAAATCAGGTAAAAGTCCAACCACTATTCCCTTCTCCAAAAGGGTAGTTCAACAAATTAGAACAGAGTGGCTTATTCTGAGAAAAAGCCCAAATAGAGGGGAAAGGAGTTCTGGGTTATACACACTGGAGCAATTTACCCTACAAATTCCATTATCTAGTCCATGGACTCACAGAGGTTTGTTGTTTACTTGCTCAAATGGCTATATGCCAGGGAAGTTGGTGCCATCCCAAGGAATCAAGGGGAGTCCCTGGAACAAGTGGCCCAAGCAGCTGCTAGAGACTTAACCAAAAATTTCCCCAAAGGGGGCCAGCTGGCCGTGGGCAGCCACTTCTGGCTGGGCTTGCCAAATTTGTAACCAAGGGGGAACTGTTAGGCAAAGATGAGATGGTTTATTCACTGTTAACCTGTGGAGAGTTTTTCTGGCCCCAGTTTTTTTTTTGAATAAAATTCTCTTTCCATCCACATGATGTACGCAGAAACAATCTAACTGCCAAGTGCCGTATCTGGCAGTGACTACAATTTCAAAGTCAGAACTTTGCCCTGCTTGCTCAAGCAAAGTTGATAAAGTATATTCAGAAGGACATTTCACATGGCATGTGTCTCTTATTCACGTTCCTATCAAACCTGTTTGTATATTGATATCCTTCACAAGTTTGTAAGAAACCTCAGGACAGGGATGTATCTCGTTCATTCTGTTTTTTGGTATTTGGAAAACTGCCTAGAATATAATAGGCATGGATTCATGTTTGCTGCCTGGACGTGTACATGTTTTCTCCATCTGAGCAATGCTCGTCATGAGTTTAGGAGGCCAAACGAAGCTGAATACTCATATACTATGTTCTATAATTTCATATATTGCATGAAATTTCTACAATATTTTTAATGTTACAATTTCTTTTTTTCTACAAACTATAATAACTTCTGTATTTAAAGCAAAAAATCTGGAGTCTTTGTTTTAATAATGTAAACATCTTAATCTTATTTATACATTAACTGTAATTACAATGAGCAGTACTTAGTGCAAATACAATGTTTGAAACAGACAAGACAGTAATTTTTTATACAAGATTAATGTGAATTTAGATATAATTTTGGAATATGGCTACAAATTCTATACATATTTGTATATCTAGATAATAATTATAAGCCATAACACAGAGAAAACATGAACTTTTTGCTATGATGAATGAATGATAGTTCTTAATTGAAGACACAGTATTTTGAGGAAGAATGAGGATTAAACAGGAACTTGAATGTCTATAAAGCATGTCGAAAGTTTTGGTTGTGAGTTGCTTCCCATTAGCTGAATAGCACTGGTATGCATTAACTTTTTTGAGTTCATCTTAAATGAGAAGATTGTTTTTAATCCTTATAAAAAATTCAAAGAGATATGTACTATAATTATTCCCACAAAGAAACAGAATCAAAAAATTGATTTTTTTTTTCTGCCTAAAGTTGTATCCTGCTCCAATGTGATGAAGATAAGACTGAAGTCCCGGTTTGCCCAACTCAACTCAAACAAAACACTAAAAACTATTATGGCATGCTGCCTTCTGAAAACTTAGTGGGTGCTGATAACTGAACAATAAATCTCAATCTGTCTTTCTGTCTCTGTTCCTGTCTCTCTGTGTCCTTATGTCTGTCTCTGTCTCTCTCCCTTTCTGATAAACCCACACAGCCCAAACACACACAGCCCAAACACACAATCTCATGAAGTGTATGTAATTATCTATATCCATGATGAAATAGAGAATTAACTAGGCTATTTAACTGTTTAGCATCATATTGTCGGTAAGAGGAAAAGAGATTATAATTCAAATTTGTTTTATAATTCTGTGTGTTTAATCACAATATATTAAAATATGATATAAATGACTTTCATGTAAAAACTTCCCCCGAAACATGTTTCTGATTACATTTTGTGGCTCTGGACATCCTGAGATTACTGTTTATTTTTCAATCTTGTTTTAGCTGAATGCTACATTAAAGTATGTAAATGTTCAACATCAATTTATTTAGAACCAGATGAGAGATTGTTATTCAAGTGATGAGATTCCAGCATTGTTCATTGTGAAAGAAAAGACATATATATATATTTGATAATATATTTAATATCTGTAGAGATCTCAGTTCTTATGACAATACGAATTGTCATATTATCAGTTGGGTAAAAAGATTAAAGGCATCTTATAATATTAGAATGTTTTTATTAAATGTGTTAATAAATTATATTTCAGGATAAGAATTACCCATGAATTAGTAAGCATAATTCTAAACTTGAACCCTAAATACTCAGATTCAAGTTTCAGCTCTGTCATTTTCTAAGTTTTTGAATTTCGGGAAGGTGGTCTTCTTTTTCTGGGCCTCAGGATTTTGTGTGCTTGTTTTTGTTTGTTTGTTTGTTTGCTCATTTACTTAGGTCTGTAAAATAAAAATCCTGGGCCAGTGCTATAAGTTCCTTTTGGCCCATAGTCCCTGACATCACAACATTGTACTGAAAATATTCTGCTAGGTCAATATTAGTAAAGCAGAATGAATATAAATGTCCTGCTCATTCTCCATGCGCATTTGGAAATCATGAGTAATGAATACTAAACTCACCTTTCTTATTTATGTATTTCTTGATCTCATTTTGTGGATATTCCCTTTGCAGTAGCCTCTAGGCACATTTATAGGATTTAATAAGAAGAGAGACGATATCTGCAATCTTAATTGTATAGCAGAATGATAAACTCACAGATGGAAAGCTTGTCTTGTAAATTTAATTTCCTCTAAGCTTGTTAGGAAGAATATACCAGAGACTATAACAGCTCTCATCTCGAGTCATTGTATTACATGAACTTTTCAATTTCCATGTCAACTAGCATTAATACATTTAAAGGCACATTGCCTATTTTAGAAGATATATGATATATATTTTACTTTGACTCAAGATAACTCTGTGTGGTTTATATCCACTATAGACCTATTTGAATTATCTCTATTAAATGTTTTTTAATAAGTTCGGCTTAGAAAATGTCTGATTGCCATTAGTATTTGCATTCCAGAGGCCATGATAGATAATTCAATTTCCTATTACTTAAAGGAATTACCTTGTCCCATAAGTAGGTTTACCGCAGCAGAGAAAAACCTGAAGCGCCATAACTTCTTTTTAATCTCGGGATAGAGAATTTTATTTTATTTTAAATTTTTTGACCCGATATTTCATAGGATTTTCCTTATTTCAATCATCTCTGGGCAAATGTTTGCTCACAGTTTAATAGTACCTTACCACAAGAACCAAAACAAAAAGATTTTTATTAATAGTGTGAACATATTATATAATGGAAGAAGTCCAGAAAGGCAAATATTAATAAAGCAATCAAGGTGAGATAATGCCTGCATGAGGATAGACTAAAGACAAAGGGAAGAAAGCATTTACCATGGGAAAGATAGTATGCTATTTTTATTTAACTCTCATTGAGTTTTATAAAACTCAATGCCATGGGTAAATTATATTCTTTTTATGGATAAAGAAAGTAAAATCTGAGAAATTAAGTTGGTTGCTCAATGTCAAAGGCTAGTTAGCTGTTGAAAATGTCAACCAACACTCAGTTTTGATGCTGCTACATTAAAGATTCCACAGATTCTTTTCTACATTTCTCATTGGGAGGTGAAATCCATTTCCTTTCCCCATGAATCTAATTTCTGTGATTCCTTTACCAGTGAAAGAGATGCTTTGGAAGTTTTTAGTCCAAGATTATGAGATTGGCTACTCCCATTCTCTGCTTTTGGGACACTTGCTCTTGCACAGATGGCTGAACAGCCATTTAAAATTTCAATTTCCTTGCTGGAAAGACCTCTTAGGCCCTGCAACCTAAGAGGGAGAGGTATCTATTTGGTATCAGCCTTCTTACTATCTCTGCAAGGTACTAGGCATGTGGGTGAAGTTGTCTCAAAGTCTGCAGAGCAACCAAATCTTCAGCTACTTAACACAATGACACAATCAACACCATGTGACAGAAGAGTCACCAGCTGAACTCTGCTTGAATTCCTGGCTCCCCAAATTAAGAGCTATACAAATAGTTGTTGTTTTAAATCAATCACTATGTTTTGTGTAGTTTCTTAAGCAGGAATAAGCAGAAGAGAAACAAGACACTAATGTGTATATTCATTCTAAGATAAAGCTCTACTACCTGTAGAAAAACAAAAGAATTATAATTTTTCTAATCATAATAATAAAGTTGAAAGGAACTATTGTCATCTATAAAGTGAGAATAATATAGAAAAAAATGAGTATGAATTCCACAAAATCCAAAAAATATAAAATTAGAGGAAGCCATTTTACCCTAAGATAATACAAAATATTTTTTTAAAGTACTATTAAACATACATGGAGCCAGCAAATGGAAATGCGTATATCTTAGATATTTTGGGGGTCATGAGATAAAGGTATGGATATTAAAGTACAAGTTAAATAATTTGAAAGGTACGTAAAGGGAAATAACTATACTATGCCAAGAGAATGTAACACAGATATTAGATACATACTATTGTCTAGATTTATCTCACAAAATATAGCATATCAGGTCATCTTTAACTATTTATTGGGCAAAGACTAGAAATTAAGATACATAATGACACTTTGCCTTGGAGATCAGCCAGCTGACAGTCTAGCTCCAGGCTCTTACCCCTCATATCTAGTGCACACAGCTTCTAAATAAATCTTACCAGAGGTCAGTTCTGATCATGTCATAGTCCAGCTGAAAACCTTCTGTGATTTTCCATTGGAAGTAGAATACGAACAAAATATTTTGTTGCCCCATGATATTTTTGTATAGATATCTTCTTCCTTTATTTGTTCTAAAACAAAGGCATCTGTCCCCTAAACTGAATTGTTGTTTTTTCTTGGCACTTATACACTGACATACAAACACACACAACACACCACACAAACGCATGCACACAAAATATGAAACATTAGAGCATATTTGATCCTTAGGAGTAATTGAATTCTGCTAGACAGTGATTGTGATTATACCATACCTTGGTAGTGGAAGGAATTTCTTTATTAGATCCTAAATCTACATGTTGAAAGGAAACATGCTTTCCACAGCCCCAGTTGGAAGGTTCTTCCTTGGCTACTCTGTTCTATGGCTAAATCTAAAGTGATCTGTGGGGAGGGTGCCTTTCTGGGAGCTGCACAACTTTTAAAGCCCATTTCTTGATAGTGCAAGTTTGGTTGTCTGATGATTTTTCTAGAAGTCAAACTGTCACAACTGATAACTTTTTAAGCCCACAGTGATCGTTTCCTTGGCAATGCTCTTTCCAATAAGTTTCAGAAGTGTATTAAACTAGTTTCTTTCTGTCTGTTCCATATGTTCCACATGGCTCTATATTGTTTTTAACTATTTTATTTCTTTGCTTTCTTGGCTTCATGTTCCACACTCTCAATTTAATAGTGTCTACCTTGAACGTATCTGAAGCAATAGGCTTGGGTAGGAAGGCAATATCCTCTTTGAATTGTTGAAGCAAAATATAGACGCTTTAGGAAAAGGGAATGAGTTAAGGGAAAAGAGGCACTAATTAAATAAATAATTAAAATAAACATTTTTTGCTTTGAAATATTAAAGCCAATAAATATTTGTTAAATGACAGGTTGATGGAATGATTCTGAAACAAGGGAAGGCACTGGACAAACACTGTCAGAGTTCTAAAATAAATGAGCCTCAACTCAAAAATCCATTATGTAGTCAAAAAATATATCCCTTGACATGGTGAAAGATATTTGAGGATAGGCAAGAAACCCAAAGAGTATATCTTCAATTCAAACTACCTGAGAGAAGCACTTTAAAAACACATTCAACAACGATCTAATAAAGATAAACTCTGTAAAAGAGAACTCAGATTGAGGAGAAAAGGTAAAGAAAGTAATTATCAACAATAATTAAACCTCTACTTACCTATTTTCTATGATCTGGATGTTTGTGCCCTCACAAAATTAATGTGTCGAAACCTAATCCCCAGTGTGACATTATTAAGAGGTGGGGACTTTGAAAAATGATTAGGTCATGAGGGAGGAGCCTTCATGAATGGGATTCGTGCCCATGTGAAAGGATCATGAGGGAACTTGTTTGCCCTTTTGACCATGCGAGGACAAAGCCCAGAAGGCGCCATCTATGACCCAGGAAATTAGCCCTCACAGGATACCTAATCTGCCTGTGCCTTGATCTTAGACTTAGCAGCTTCCATGACTGTGAGAAATAAATTTCTGTTGGTTATAGGCCACCCAGTTTATGACATTTTGTTACAGAAGCCCAAATGGATTAAGAAACTATCATATTACTTGTGTATTGCTATATTACAAATTGTTAGAAATTTAACAGCTTAAAACAACGTATACTTAATATCTCACAGTTTCAAAGGGTCAAGAGTCTGGGCACAGCTGGAAATGGTCCTCTGATCAGGGTATCACAAGGATGTATCTCATCTATATTCTCATCTGAGATTGGGGTCTTCTTCCAAACTCACAAAGCTGTTGGAAGGATTTATTTCCTTGCAGCTGTGGTATTAACAGCATCTGCTTCTTCAAAGCCAGCATAGAAGATTTTTTTTGACATGTAAACTGTCTTTTAGAAAGCTCATCTGATTAGGTCAGGCCTACCTAAAATAATCTCCCATTTCATTAAAGTCAACAGATCAGGGGCCTTAATTTTGTATACAAAATGTTTTCACCTCTGACACATAAAGTGACAAAATCAGAGGAGTAGAATTCCATCATTTGGGGCATATTGTATTTGTGACAAACAAATTACGGATCCCACTCCTGCTTAAGAGGGGGATTACATAAAAGCACAGATAACAGGGGGTAGAAATGGCCAGAGACATCTCATCTATTTAAAAATACAAGCGAAGCCACTAATCTGTTTTCTATGTATTCAGTTTGGTCATTTCAAGAGTTATATAAATGCAATCATTTGGCTTTTTACATTTGGCCTAATTCTCTGGAAATTTTTCAAGGTTGTTATGTGTATCAATTGTCCAGTCTTTTTTATTGTTCAGTAATATTCCCTAGTAATTTGTTTAAATAATTTGTTTGAACAGTCACCTTTGAATGACAACTAAGTTATTTCCAATTTTGGGCTATCACAGATAAAGCTATTTACACATTTTCAAGCACAGGTTTTATGTGAACATAAATTTTCATTTTTCTAGGTTAAATGGTTAAGAGTGCAATTTGTGAGTTATATGGTGTTACGTGTTTCTGTGTGAGTTTTGTTGTGTTTTATTTTTTATAAAACTTCCCGACTATTTTCAAGAACGTCTTTATCATTTTGCAATCTACAGCAACATTAGTGTTCCAGTTTTTTCCCACTCTTCCCAATTTTTGATGTTGTCACTATTTTTTTAAAATTTTAGCCATTCTGATAAATGTGTAGTGATAACTTATTGCAGTTTTAATTTGCATCTCTATGTTCGTCTCAGTGAAATGTTTCTCCATAACTTTTGTTCACTTTCTACTGGATTTTTTTTTTTAATTTTTTGTGTTCATTCTATACTCCATATACAAATCCTGTGTCAGATATGTGGTTTGCAAATATTTTCTCTCAGTATGTAGCTTGTTTTTTCATTCTCTTAACTGTGGCTTTCACAGAGCAAAAGTCTTCCATTTGATGAAGTCCAATTTGCCAATATTTCTTTTCATGGATTGTTCTTTCAGGGTCAGAGTCAGAACTCTCTAACTGGTACTATGTCCCATACATCTTCTTTTTTTTTTTTTCCCTAAAAGTCTTATATTATATAATAATTTTGAAAATTACACACAAGTCTGTTGTTCATTTTGAGTTCAATTTTGTAAAAGATGTAAGAGTGACACTTAGGTCAAAGTGCTTTCGATTTTTCTTCTTATGGCTGTCCAGTTGCTTTAATACCGCTTCTTGAAAAGCTAATCCTCCTTCCATTGAAGGTTAGAGGCATATCCATGTCCCCTTTTGGTCTCCACTTACACTGGGGGAGTAGAGTTTGGGAACAAAAAGAAGCTATAGTCTGGCAAGGATGAAAGTCTTGGCTCTCCAGTTAGATTTCTCTCACACCGCCCTAGTGGAAGGGTAATACACTTTATTACAGTCTGCTAAGGGTGAAAATCTAGGTTCGTCACTTGGCCTTGGCTATTGTGCGGAGGGGTAGGGCCAGGTATTTTTCTATGTTGTTTGATTATAGTAAAGAGTTATTTTATAAAAATTTTCTGACTTTTTAGGCTTCCCCTTTCCTGATTCTTTGACTAACGAATGCTGATTTTTGCAGGGATTTTTTTTTTTTTTTCCTACTTGCACCCACTGGGGTGGTAAAATCTAGAAAATCTGAAAGTACATAAGAGTAATCGAAAAGAAATAGAGACCACTATTCCAGAATAAATAAGTTTAAACCATAGAAATTTAAACTATATAAAAATTAAAACCATTGCATGGCACAATATTTCAAAACCAGAATCAATAAACTTAACATATTAAAAAAAACAGACATGTAGATTATAGGCAAAAGAATACTGTCAATATTATATGAAAAGTTCCTACTAATTGTTAGGGAAAAATAAATGGTCACATTGAGAAATATGCTCAAAGCTCCTCATTAGTATAGTGGTAAGGAAAAACGGTCTATAAATATTTATTGTAATTTTTAAAGGAATTATAAATATTTAGTAATCACAATTAAAAATAAAACAAGAAAGATATGCTAAAAGAATATGAGTAATTATATGGAAAATATCAAAAAGTCAAAAACATATAGAAAGATTCTCAAATTCCTTACTGGGAAGTACAAATTAAATTTGAAATATCTTATTCAAATGTTCAATCTTAAAAAAATTTAAAAGAGCTATACAATATATTATTTTTGAGTAATGTAAAATCTATTAAAGTAAAAAATGTATATACTCTTCAACCAGTATTATTCTTAATAAATGTGGTTTATAACATCTATTTTTATAGTATGAAAAGAGTTACACATGTTAGTATGCATAACAGAGATTGTGTATATACATGTGACTCATGAGCAGTTGATCCTCGTTATTTGAAGAGTTGATGTCTACAGATTTACCTACTCACCAAGATTTGTTTTTAATCCCAAAATTGATGTTCAGGGTGCTTTCATAGTCTTTCACAGACACATGCAGAGTGATGAAAAATTTCAGTTGCCTGACGCACAGTTGAGGTTGAATAAAGCAATGCTCTGCTTTCCTGTTTTAGTTCTCATAATGTAAACAAGGCAGATATATATGTGTATGTATACGTACATATATATTCTACATGCTTATCGACATAGGATAATTTCAGTTCTGAAAAAAATTTAGAATACAAAGTTGGTCATTAGGATGCATTCAATTCTGTTAAAATAAGTTACCTTAGGAAATGAGTAATTCTGATTTTGGTATAATAAAAACAGAATAACCAAAAAAAGAAAAAAAAATTCCACATCCTATTTTTAAAATTGTGCATTACGCTCATAAATTAGTACAAATGTCCGATATGTGTACAAATGTGGATGCATATAAAGAAAATTTTTTGAATTTTAAGATTTTAAAAAGTAATTAAATAAGAAACAGTTATCTCAATTCTCATATTCTCCTAAATAATAATATTTATATATTTTCTCTTTTATCATCTATTAATATATTATTGCATTCCATTTCATTATTTATCTAATAAGGTGGCATAATACATAGGTTAATAGATAGATACAGATAGACAATAATGACATAAATTGGGAAAAGGTAGAAATTGGTAAACATACAAAATCATTCTTCAAATTGAACATTTAGGACAAAATATTATCTCTGTGTAGATGCCTATACATGTAAATATTGAAATACAAAGAAAGCCACCACAGATAAAGATACGTTTATATATGCAATACCGTATATATTTCAAGTCAAACAAATACATCGCATGTTGATGTCCGTCTTATTAAGTAGCTGGACGACTGTGGTCAAATCATGTTATTTCTATAAAGTTCAGTTTCTTCAACTGTATAATTACCATATTTATATAGTTAAGTTCACTTTTTTGTGATCATTGAAATTATAACATTTGCGTAGAATGTCTTCTGAAAGATAATTACCAATTCAAAAGGGATTTTAACCATCATTGCCATAAAATATCCTGACTTACTAGAAACATCTTATTCCTTCTACAAACAAACACTTTTTGGTTTTCATGTTTCTCTAAAAAAAAAAAAAAAAAAAAAAAAAAAAACTGTTTATTAAGCCCTGTATCTATACAGGAAAAAGTAAGCTCTGGATTTTTTTTTTATCATCTCTATGGCAAAAAGTTTAATTGACAAGTACGAAACAAAACACAAGCAAAACTTTGATACATCCACTCAAACAGTCCCAGTGGCTGTTTGACTCAGTCACTGTGCCCTTTGCCGCAGCTGATTTTTCAGGAGGAAAACACTTACCCAGACTTGTGATTCTTGGAATGGTTGGAGTTCAAGCACAGCCACAGTCACCTGGTGCCACAGCTTTCTAACCCAAACATATTTTTCTAGGTTCCTGGAGCTGTTCTGGTGCTTTCATTGGACTTAAATCCCATTTTCTTTTTATTAAAGTCCATTTGTACTCAAGATGCTTTTAGTGGGTTTTGGTGACTTGCAATAAAGTCTTGTAACTAACACAGATTAACAAAAATCGTATAATTTTCTTTTATAAATTTTATCTTTCTAGAGTCTCTCTTTGTTCCATTATAAATTGTTAACATAATATAAACTCTTTGAGTTAAAAATCCTCAATTTCTAAAAGCAAATGAATGTGTTTTTTCCTTGAAATCTTCTTGCAGAAATCTTATATGGATCTATGTAGCATAGACGTGATATTCTTCTATGATCAGTATTCAACACTAGCAAAGAGAAATACATATATAATTCATATTTGTATAACATTATGTATAATTTATAATACAGTGTGCAATGCAATCTTATATATAATTTATTATATAACATACATTTTTCCATAATTTAATATATAGCATATAATTCATAATACATTGTTTACATATTGTTCACTCATTTTTTAAAACCACAGTCAAAGCATAATGCCTAATGCACTTAGATTTTAATAAGATGTTACTCGGAATTTACCAACTAAAATAAATCTTTTCTGGTTTTGTATCATACCAATAATGAAGAATATGGATTTTGCGTGCACATGTGTGAACACAACATAGCGAGATCTCTTTGCAGACATGTACATTGTCTTGCTACTTCTTTGAGGGCAAATACTGCCCTCGAATAAGTAGTTTAAGTAAGGTTCAGTTTGGTAGCAATTATAAACTAAGTAAAATATTAAACTTTTGATTATGGTCTGAAAAATCATATTTCACATCAATATAATTTTCAAAATTTAAAAATTAATTCAATAAAATCACTGACAGGTGATTTGATTTTTCAAACAGATTTTTGTAGACTCTCACCTAATTTAGTACTGATACCAATCAGACTTCAGTGTGCTATTATTTTACTTTCCACCCCTGATAATATATTTCTGTATGAATCATAACAACATTAAATCATGTGACATGATAGCAGGTACTTGATTTGTATTCATCCTTTGTAAAAATTAGTTATTCTTAATACAACATGATAGCTAAATCATTCAATGTATTAAATATTTGTAAATGAGATTTAGAAAAATGAAAGAAAACCAGTGAAAGTCAATGTAAATTAGGAAAACAACAAGCTTTGTCTCTCATTTAACCTATAACCACAATACTTTTATTTGAAGTTGGCTATAGATTCCTCAACTATCTATATATTTAAAATTAAAAATAACACAACAGATTGCCTGCTATATACATGCTTGTCACCATGAAAGGTGCTATGTCAGGCACAGCACATGCAAACATGAATAGCACACCCACACATATTATGCTAAAGAATTCCAAAGAATTTTATGGTTTATTTGATAGGAGACAGACACGAAAATTTCAAAGTACATTAAAATTGTAGTTTACGTGTAGCTGGGATCCCAGTGGAGCTTTTGCTTTTTTCACTCTGCACTGACCTGGAAAAAGTAACCCCTTAGCAAGTAATCTATTCCCTGAAAAATAAAATCACACTGGAGTTATAGATTTTATTGAAATATCAAGGAATATATAGATAATTATTTCCCTGGTATACAATATGACACATATTATAATGATAGCAGTAGAGGTAGATATTCAGACAGATGAATAAATGATCTATTTTCTTTTCTCAAGCAATGTTCTCTGGCCACCAGCTGTATCACTACATTACCTTCTACTGTTCCCTTTTCCCGTCCACAAACAGTATCTAAATTTTCTCTTTCTTCCTAAATAACTCAATGCTGTCTTTCAGCTCGCATATGCCACAGAGCAAAACAAAAGCTGTATAGTTACTGGTAGCCAAGGATTCCAGGAAAGCTGTCCCTTGACTGTGCATTGTATCCTAAGTGTCTCGAGTGTGGTGTCACCTCCAACATATCCTTTCATTGAGAGAATGAAATGAAAGAGTAGTTGGAAATTCTCATGCTGAGAAAAATAAGATTTTTCTCATTATGTGCACTAGATACACCAAATTTTCTGAAAAAAAGCATGAATTGAACACATTATGCAGTTGTACATGGGGAGCACATTTAGTTATGTACAGTGCTGAGACTGTTGCTCAGCAAAGGATGTGACAACAGAGTTGTAAGTCAGTATTTCGTCCCTGCTAGTCGACCGTAAATACTTTAAGTCACATTGTCTGTGTCTCATTTACTTTTCTATTACACACTATGATAGCACCTTGAAAATAAGAGGTGTTACAACATTTGTGTGGAAAAAAGAAAAAGATAGAGATAATTGTACTCTTTGAGGACTCTTTTCAATTGCCTTGTTGCATTCGATGGCTCATTATTTAATTGAGGAAGCTATTTACTTTTCCAAGATGTATAGTTGAGAGCTCCTCAGTTCAATGTTGGAGGAGAATTCTCCATTGGACTTCGGGCCCTCTGCATCTCTTCTGAGGACAGGCATTGCATTAGTTATCTCTTGCTATGTAACAAATTACCACAGATTGTGCAGCTTAAATGAATATACATTTATTATCACTAATTTTCTATAGATCATAAATCAAAGCACAAATTAGCTGAGTCCTCTGCTGAGAGTTTCACAAGGTGCCAATCAAGGAATTGGCCAGGCCTTTCTCCTGGAGGTTCGTCTAGGGAAGGGTCTGTCATTCCGGTTATAGTCACATTTTATTTTCCTGTGGTTGTATGAATGAGGGCTCTGGCTTCTTAGTGGCTGCAGGTTGGAGGTTCCCCCCATGAATTAAAGGACATCAATAGTTACTTGCCACACGGTCTTCTCCATAGAAAGTCATGGCAGTTTGCTTCTTCAAAGCCCAGTAAGAAAGATTTTCTCTGGTGCATGCTGTTAAGGTGGTGTCATATACATAATATACCATCATGTATCATACAGCATATAATACATAATACATAGCACATGCATACTACGTGTGGTATTGCATATATGATAATCAAATCATGGTTGTTCCCAAGTAGTTTGGGTTCTTAAATTAAATTGTTATTCAAAAATCAAATTAATTGAACCAATTTTTCTTCAGAGCAGGTATGTAGTCCAGGTATGCATACAAAAGTAATGTGTTATTTCACCTTTGTCATTCTAGTAAAGGTACACTCTTGTATCCAGACATTTTTATTTATAGTTATATAGCAAGTACATGTTAGAGTCTGTTACATAATGTTTATTGCATTTATTAGAATTTTATTTAGCCTGACACTCATTGAACTGGAAAATAAATGCAAATTTTTCTATGTACAAAATTATGTATTTGCACATTTAATGAAGGATGCCAGTTATGGAGAACAAATAATTCTCTTTAGACAATTTGTAAATTTTATTAGTTCTTTTCTCTTTTCTGAAGATATATTCTTCTTCTGTTCTTAAGAGATTAAAGATATACTAATACATATTATGAAATACATATTTGATTTTATTTGTCTCCTGGTGTTGTAGGAGTTTTTCTCTCCCTTAATTCTTTCTCTCAACAACTCCTTTAATACACACAGTTCAGAGGAGGTGGCCTTTTATATTGGGATACATTTACCCACAGGTCTCCCACATTTCTGCAATTCTTGAGAGCATGACTCCAACTGCCCTTTGTTCTGGACTACTTTTCATAGACATTTGTATTGCAAATAACCTTGGAAGATATAGTGACTCCCTCCAGAGCAAAGGGCAGGCATTCTTCATAACCATTATGAAAGATTCCAGTCTCCTTAGCTCATTCTTTACCTATAACAAACCCACTGCATGTGCAAGTGCTTCCTGGTCCTCTTTGTGTCACTCTGTGGAAATTGGTACTTGAGGAACCAGTGCAAAAAGAAAAAAACAAAAAAACTGACACTCCGGATGCTGCTATTTTTGTCAGAAGTATACTGTCTTCAGTCTCTAGGGCAGGAATTTCACATATTCTGCAGCATCTTTAAATGTGTATCTAGCTAATTTATTAGATTGCAAGTAGATAAAGTCCTATACATTTCACAGTGTGTAGGTGATCTTCACACTTAGGAAGTCTTATGACAGGTAATGTATCGCAACACATCATGGGTTTCAGTAACAATAATAAAACTCAAGTTTAATAAAGCAGAATGACTTCTTTTTCCAGTAATATTTGACTTTAATGCAATTAAACATATTTACATATTTAAACAGAAAACATCAATCTGAAGAGGTAAGGAGGGAGAACTTATCAAAAATAAAGAACAGAAGACAGACACTTTTAGAAGTAAAGTAAGCTGCAACCAAGGGGAAAATTCAGTAGGAGAGTTTAGCCTGGGCAAAGAACTCAACTGCTCCCATTAGCAAGAATGTCTCTATTGGGGAGATTAGATACGTTAGGATAGGTTTTTGCAGGCTATTTTCTTTTGTGGGTTGGCTGACACAGTCTGTTCATGGGCTATCTGAAGTCTTCAACAACTACCTTTCCCTTACCTGCTTCTTCTGCAAACGCTAGAAATCTTGCAGCCGAGTATAACCATGCGATACAATTCGGAATAATGGAATGTATACAGAATTGCTTAACAAGGGAGTCTTATTAAAAAAAAGTCTTATTTAAAAACCTTTTGTTATTAATCTTACAATGATTTTCATGCCTAGAAAAAGGAAATGAATCATTTAGAATGTACTTTTATAAGTTTAGAGTGAAAAAGTAGAAAAATAAAAAAGTCCAAGTTGTTAATGTTACCCTGGAGCATCTGTTACATGACAACGCTGATGTCCTACAACTTTAATTACTGTTAATTGAGATTTTTGTTGATTGGATCCAAAGAAAGTCCTGATACAAAAGAACAAATAAACTAAATAATGATAAAGCCAACAGAGTCTTCCCTTTTTTATTTTGCCTAGGAAACGCCTTTGGAAATTTACTATAGCCCATTTTCACCCACATCCGAACTCATACCCACAAAAACGTACATATCAAATGAAAGGCAAATCTAATATTAAAATTAGAGTACAGTTATTTGAGTCTATCTAGTAAAAGAATGTATTCTTAAATCTTTAATATTGTCATTTCTCCAAAGATCATCACTGACTTACATCAGCTATTGGATTTGGATTTGTGAACCTCCAACTGATCTATCTTAACATAAATAAATAAAAATTAAATCAATCTTATTTTCTTGGTGCTCGTGTAAATTTCTTTTATACAGGGAATAAAAATGTTAGTCAGAAGATACATGACCTGGTCCCTTTTATATTTCTGTATCTCATTTTATAACATTATAACAAAATATATATATATATAAAACTATTTTATATGTATATATATATATATATATATATATATATTAGTTTACTATGGCTGCCATAACACATACTACAGAATGGGTGGCTCAAACAACAGAAACATGTTTTTTCAGTTCTAGAGGTGACAAGCCCAAGATTAATGTGCCCGCAAGGTTGATTTCTTCTGAGGCCCCCTCATCAGCTCGCAGGTGGCCACCTTCTCATCCTAATGTCCTTACATGGACTTTCTCTTGCTCCAGTGCCTCTGGTGTCTTTTCCTCTTCTTATAAGGACACCAGTCATGTTGGATTAGGGATCCACCCTAAGGGCCTTATTCTAAATCAATCACCTCTTTAAAGACCTACCTCTAAACATTCTGAGGAACTGGGGGTTAAGGCTTCAACATAAGAATTTTGAAAGGACACAGTCCAGCTCCTAACAATATATATTCTTTTTTTTTCTTGTAACCTCCAGTTCTTCTAGAGGTAGTTATTCTTTCATTTCTCTTAGGTCCTATCAACTCTAAATAAATGTGAAAATTACAACCTGATGCCTAAAAGACTGAAGTGCAAAGCATGGGCTGTGGTGATGCCCACATTGTGAGTCCTTGGAGTTTAGTCATCAAGACAGGATGTACTTAAAATCATCCAAATCATTCTACTCCTTCTATCAAAATTCTAATGTACAAATTTTAGAAAACATATAAATGTTCCATGCTACAGTGTGCCTTTGAGTAAGAAGTCCTACTGCTAATCACCCTGCATAAACAAAGCAATTACCTTTCTCCAATTTTGTTTCTCCTACCTTCAAATTAAGTTCATTTGCATTTTGTATTCCACTAACGTACATTTATTTTAGTACTTTCCATAGTTCAGAAGTAATAGATAGAAGCAATACAGTAAGGGTATCATTAAACACACACACCACATACATACAAACACTTTGAACTAAAAATAAGAAGTCATTAGTTTTAGTTCTCTTTTCTGTCATTTACCTAGTCTCAGATCTTTGTCAAATCAAAAATTAACAATAATAAAGATTATAAACAAAAAACTAAAAAGCAAATGAAACAATCCAGACATTACTTCATTTTATGTCAAAAATTCCTTTCATATTCAAAATTTACAGTCATAATAGAGGTATAACAAATATTCTCTTAATACACTCCATGTCCAAATATTTTAATCCCTTCTTTGAATCTACCCTAAGGGGTCTGGCTTCGTCATACTAGTATGAAGTATGAATCCATGCCCTGACAGAAACAAACTCCATCTCATGTGGCACAAGATTCTTTCACAAAGGGAGTGTTTGCAGAAGTTTCTACAGGATTAAGGAAAACTAGCTAAGAATGCTGAAGCAGCCAGGGTCTACCAACAGCAGAAAGCCATTTACAGCCACCTTAAGACTCAAGCAACATATCAAATAATATCACTATTTCACTTGTGAAAGTTGCATATACCAGGATAAAATTACTATGTCAGATTCAGACAAAATAGGGCCAGGAAGGCTGAAAGGAAAGGAGGTTCATGCTTACATATCTGAGATAGGAACTGTTTCCAAGACCTTTCTAAAAACCCTTTGTTCCTTCACCTCTCTTCTTCATTGATAAGGTTTATCACTAGACATTCTTTAAGACTGCATTAAGTCAGATAAGATGTTCTCAGAAGAACACTCATCCAATAACAGCATCTCACCAATGGACTGACAGCTCTGGCTTTTAATTTCTTGAACCAATGAACTCTGTTTCTAAGCACTTTATGTAAATCTGTTTTTGTTAATAAAAGCTCCCCTTATTCTCCCCTCACCCCCTCACCGAATGTGCTGGTGGCTTGCCACTCCATGCACTCTGGATTATAATGGCTATTTCTCCTTCCCAAGTAAACACAACACACTTAGAGATAATTTTCTCTGGTGTTTTTTTATAGGTTAACATAATTGGTTGTCAGAATTGGCCTGAAGTACAATTACCTTTGTAGGAGGTTGGCAACTCTCAGAACTGGGTGAGGTCCCCACAATCCAGCCATTTGTGCTCTCTGCTTCCATGGATTGCCTATCTTCTGCCCAGGTATCTCTTCCCTTATGTTGAGCTCCCTCCCTTCGGTAGCATCTCCTTATTGACTTAATTCGGGATCTGATAGGGTTAAGGAGGCTTAATGAAGGATCTTGCATCCCTTCGGGGACTTTTTTGTCTTTCCTGGCAAGTCCTTTCTAGTACAAAGATAGTTTGTTTTTCCAGTAAGTGTACTTTGGTTTTATTTTATTCTAACTTTTTTGTGTATGCTTATACTTGCCATTGTTGGACACCAATCCAAACCCCAAACATTCCTTGACAGGGTTTATAAGGTTGTACTTTTGCTCAAGACAAAATTATATGAAGCAGAAAGGGATCCCAAAATGCCAAAGTGTGAAATAATGGTCCCCCTCTTGGGACCCCTGTAGGCTACATATTCAAAAATTATGGTCCTCTCTCATGTACATTTTAAAACCAATGGAAAGAGGACACCAAAACCTATTTGGATTTTCAGTGGCCATCCTGGTTCAAGTTTCTCAAACTTACCTTTCTTAGAACAAAATTAGAAGACTACAGTCCAAAAATTAATAATCTGAGTGGGAAGCATACTTTATACTGGCACCTCAAATCTTCTAAGCACTTTTAGGATTCTAAAATTGCCTCTCAATAAGATAGTATCTGGAAATTAATTGAGACAGTTAAGAAAGGACAACAAAGCCTTAAGGACCCAAATTCTTTTCTCCAGAAGAGACTTCCCCTTCTTGGTCCATGGTTCCTCCTGTCTATCCTTCTTCGACTTGCTAAAACCTGTCCCCATTTGGTTAAACTCACTCATGATTCATTTAAATCCCAAATTTCTTTTGTTTCTTGGAGTAAGGCTGAACTAAGGGGTTTACAAGCCATTGCCAAAGAACTCCCAAATGTCACTGATGACCCTCACTGATTTGCTGATGAATTCATCATTGTAATTCAGGCTTACAAGCCAGGTTTTCTGACCTATACCAGTTGGTCACATACTTGTTGGTTAAGGTCAGAAACATCACCGAATGGCCAAGAATCCTTGGTGTGATCCTCAAGGAGATTTAGGTAAAACTACCCCCAAAGACTGTGATAGACCTGCAGTGTTAAAGTATATCCCCTGACAGATGAAATGGACTTCCTAAGGCTAAAATGAGACACATCAAAACAGAACCAAAAGGCCATAGCAGGGTGAGGGGTTGGTCACATACCCACGTGTTCCTGACTGCCACAAGGTTTTCTTTCCTGTAATTAAGCAGAAATCAGTTCCTGAAAACAAAATCAAAGCAATTACCATTGGAAATTCTACAACTGACCACTGACAGACCCCCAGCATATAAAACACCCTTGATCTTGTTACAATAGGTAGTGAGTTAGGTATGAGTAAGGGAGGAGGGAAGTGAAAAGTTAGCTGGTTTGAACAAACAGCTCTTGAACAAACAGCCAGATACAAATAAAAACAGCAACCACTTGAGGTTCATGGCAGTCACTCTTTTGGAACCTGCCTGCTCCCTTTCTTGAGAGCGTACTTTTGCTTCTGCACAGCCTTTTCTTTTCTTCTTTTTCTTTTTTTTTTTTTTAATTTCAGACTATTATGGGTGTATGTATGTTTTGGTTACATAATTTGCTTTTGTACAGTATGAATCAAAGTTATAAGTGTGTCCTTCACCCAGGTAGTGTGTGTTGTACCTGTTAGCTGTGAATTTTCCCATCTCCTCCTCCTCCTCCCTTCCACCTGCTTGATTTCCCTCAAGTTTTACTTCCATATGTGTCTGTTCTAAACCTGTTCACTTTCACTCAATGAACTTTCCGCTATCACTTGGTTGTACGTGCACCCTAAAATTCCTTTCTACAATGTTAGCAAGAACCTTTATGCCAGTGACAATACAAGTGACTCCATTTTAGAAACAGTTCCATTTCAAAAGGTATCATGGCAACAGGCATGTAGTTTGCTGACTCTACCTAATCAGATAAGGGTGTAACCCTTAACTATCAGTCTTCACCAGAGGACCCAAGGGCCATAAAAAGAGCAGGACTTCATCAGCTAGGAGAGGTCCTCTCCACAGAAACTGATATGCTGTCACTTGTCACTTAATTGGAACCTGAAATCTCAATAAGCACCTGGCATCTGACACCAAAGGATCTACCCAAATTAAGGACTGTGCCTTGCAAGACGCTAGTGATGAACCAGCCCAGGGCATTCCTCTTGTCCACATCACTCTCCTTGAACTGGTTCCTTAACAGTCTTTCCTATTCTCTTTTTTCTTGATGTTAAATGTTAACATTTGCTTGATGTGGAAATTTTAACATATGACATTAATATGTTGATTAAATATATTATGTATGGGTTACAATATTGACCAATGCCTTGAGCTTGTATGCTTGTGGCTCTGACTACCAAGTGAATGGGTAATACTAAGGAGAATTAACTCCTTGTGGACTCCAGTTAGCATGTAGTTTTATGGTTGAAATAGCAATAAAAGTATGACTTTGTGAAAGACACAATCACACATGGACCTGGTTATGTTTGACCTTGCGCTGCTTCCAATAGCCTGGATGCCACTTGACAAAACTCTCCTTCCTGTGGTTTTGCCGCATCTCCCATAGTTTATGCTTTGTGCTCTGTAGATCAGCTATTGACATAAAGAACAAAATTCTACCTCATTTTAGTGCTAAAACCCCACCCCAAAGTAAACATGGAATGTATGTTATATATATGTTTACTCACTGCACACACACTGACTCACAAATATTCATAGATTTTTCCCTAAGCCTGCTAAATATGTATGTAAAACAGACCCTGTATATCAAATACCAGCTTCCCCACTTGTTCGGAGCACACTTCCATTTTACACCAGAGGCTGCATCTCCCCGATCTGCTGATTGTATTTGCAATAGAAAATAAAGCTGTCTCTTTTTCCTCTGCAGATCTCATGGTCTTTTGTTGATACAAGGCCTGGCAAAACCCTCCATGAGGCTATTCTTTTGGCTTTTCCTAAAGTCTTAGATTGGAATAACACCCAGGCCCATACCCAAGAACCTAATAAGCTACTTTACAACTATTACAGTCAGATCTAGGTTGTATTTAAAAAAAATTCTGGATTATCTGTGGATGTCGAATCTACTTGAATAGCCAGCCTTTAATTCCGTGTTTGTGAAATGCCTTTCTGAAGAACTCTTCCAGCTTGTCAAAAGAACTTACATGGAGTGCAAAACTATGTCTACTTCTGATCTAGTTAATTTGGCAAATCAGCTTGCCTACACCCTGAGGGTACTACTGAAAAGAAAACCACTAAAATTCTTAATTTCCAATTACAGCAGATGAAGACTCCCAGACAGAACACTAGGAGAAAACCTGTTGAGCTATGCCAGTGCTGTATGAAGTCAGGCCCCTGGAAAAAAGATGCCACAAATGATGGAGTCTCTCTTTCTCGTCAACTTTAATGGATTTTCAGGGAATTATGAGGAGTGAAAAAAAAAAAAAAAAAGCAGTATAAAAAGTGTATACACTATATAATTCTGTTGGCGATCAGAAAGCAATACCCTAAAGACCAGCACTTAAACATGCAAAGATGCCTTAGAAGTTGCCTTAGAATCAAGATTCCTTCAACCTTGTTGCCTCTACCATCATCCACAAAGCGCAGGGAAAAACTTTCTTTGGCATTTTCTTTTCTGACCAAGAAGTCTTCTTTCCAAAAGAAATAAAACCCTCTTAAATCCCCTCCCTAGAGATCTCATCACATAACTAGGAAAGATCTACCACCAGAGAAGAGAAGAAGCTGGGAGTCATCACCATGCCCAGACAGACTTTTTAATCTATTTTTCTGAGGGCAGCTCCAAGAGATTACCTGGGGAACTTTATCTGCATAATAAGACAACCTTTATCCCCATGCAGCTCTACCCCTAATTGCTCTTAAATGTCTGCTTCCCACCTCCTACATCCATGTATTCTCCCTAATGATTTACTACCCGCAAGTGAATTGTCTCCGTTCCTCAGTTCCCCTTCCTTTCTCCCCCACCTGGAGACCACCTCAATGAATAGGCCCTGAGGCTCTTTCCATTTCTGTCACTTAATTGTCTGGATGAAACCATTCTTCAAACTGGGAATAAGGTCTTAATCAATTCTTAACCGCACCAGCCTTAAGTGTACCCTGCCTCAGGGTAATACAAATCCAAATCATGGAAGTTTCCAACAAGCCTTCACTGCTTTTGTTTCAGGCCCGTTCCTTTTGTCCCGGCCCTCTCCCAGACAACAATCCTTGCTTTGCTTCTTCTAAATTCTTCCCCAAACACCTCCTTGGATGTGATTTTCTAGAAAAATGCCATGTTGGAATTTCTTCTTTTCTGAAATGGGGAAACAATTTTAGAATTTGACAAACTATACTGTGCTAACTAGACCTGGGTTGTCTCTGACTCCCCGAATTTCCTCAGAAAACTGAAATAATACCTTTCACTGCTGAGTCAAACACCTGTTACTTTATGGGCAGAATCTGAAGAGCAAGTTTCTAACAAACAAAAAGAGATATTTATAAATCCTCCAGCTCTAGGTCATCTTAAGTATAAACTCCCCTTTTTACCCTTTTGCTCATAAAAAGGAAGGAAACACTTTGGAGATCTTAACCCAAAAGCATGGAGGCTGATACCAACCTCTAGGAATCTCTCCTAAACTCACATCACGCTGAGCCTTCCTGTCAGCAGACTGACTTCTTATGAGCTTCCCTGCTTGTTGTCCCTCATGTCACTCATGCTGCAATAACCTTAACCCTACGACTCTCGTGCCATCTCCTTCAGATGAGACACCACATGACTGATTACAGCTGTCAAACTACCTTTTAACTCCTCAGGAGGGTCTACAAGAGACTCCCCATGGACAATGCTGAGTTGCTCTGGTTTACAGACAGCTACTTTACAAAATGAGTCTGATAAGTAATGTGCAGGCTGTGCAATCACTACTTCCTTTGAAGTTGTGAAAATAGCTCCTCTGCCTTTGGACACTTGAGCCCAGCAGGCAGAGCTGCTTGCCCTCACTTCAGTCCGCCTTCTTAGTAAGGGGAAGTCTGTTCATGTTTACACATACAGTAGGTATGTCTTTGGAGTTGCTTTTGATTTTGGAATGCTATGAAGGCAAAGAGTCTTCCTCACTTTCAATGGAGACAAAGAATGAGCCATATGTAAAAGAATTATTAGATGCAATACAGCTACTTGCTGCTCTAGCCATTATCAAAGTTTCAGGCCATCAAAACTAGACTTTATGGAATCTAGAGAAAATCACCTTGCTGACAACACAGAAAAGAATTCTGCCCTTAAAGGTCCTACTGATCGAATCTCTATCACAGCCCATCTAGAAAGATTCCCAAAATTTGGTCTTATAACAATTACCAAAGAAGCACAGACTTGGTCACCAGAAGCTGAAAAACAAAATTGGAAAAATAGCAGATGCTGGTTTAATGATAAAGAGGAACTTTCTCTCATTTGAACTGAATAAAATACCTATCCTGCCAGACTCCAAGAAATTTCTGTTATTAACTACTGTACATTATTTGATTCATTGGGTTACAGAAAATATGATTACTTTTACGAAATAATACTTGTAGATTAACATCAATAAAAAGGCCTAAAAATGCCCCGTCTGTCTTAAATTCAAAGCCCCGGGCCTTCAAGCTCCCTGATGAGCCATTGGAGACTTGCCAGATGGATTTTATCCAGTTGCCCCTCTCACATGGATACAATTATGCTGTAGTTTTGACCTGTATATTCTCCCATTGGGTTGAAGCCTTCCCCTACAAATGAACCACTGCTTCAGCAGTGGCTAAAGTTTTATTAGAAAAGATCATTCCTACCTAAGGAAACCCCCTCAAACACCACAGCAACCAAGGAGCTCATTTCATTGGAGTAGTTATAAAGCAAGTGTGTGCTATCCTTCCCCAGCACTTTCATTGTGATTATCATCCTCAGTTCCCTGAACTAGTTGAATGTATCAATAGTACTCTTAAAACCCAACTGACAAAGTTCGTGGAAACCTTACACTTGCCATGGCCAAAAGACCTTCTTATAGTACATCTGAATTTAAGGGCCATTCCCTTTGGATTACATAAGTTCTTGCCATTCAAGATAATTACTGGACAAACTATGCATTTGGCTCCAACTTCTTTTGACCCAAAATTAATAAAAAGTGACATTCTTCAATATTTTAAAGGTATAATTGAAGCTATGGGTAAAAATTATACCCTGGTAGAGCAATCTTTCCATTATATGCTCTCAAGAGACAAAGACCTAAAATACCATAAGCTACAGCTGGGAGATTTTATCTACATTTACAAAAAATGTCTCTCCAGCCTCACTGGAAAGACCCATACCAGGTCCTGTTCAGCAACCCTTGCCTGCCAAGGTGAAAGGAAGCCATACCTGGATATGTATATTTTATCTAAAGAAAATATCAGCTCCTGAGTGGAACTGCACTTCTATCAACAAATTAAAACTAAATATTTCTAGAACTTGAAGCAGACAATATCTACATAGATGACTTTTCCCCAAGATGTCTGGACAGGCCTATATACCCTTTCCTCATTTTTATTTATTATGTTATTTTTTCTCCACAAGGATAATGCCCCTGTTTACATTTTCTAGTCTTTTGTCATGGGGAAAAACTCTTTAGGTCTCTGTAACAGATGTAAGAAATTATTGGGACTGATTTTGAGAGGGAGCACTATTAGCAATACATATTAATATAACCAACACCTAGCTTAATTCTAGCATGTACAAAAAACTCACATATGGAAGGATTGCCTGTGCTCCTATTGGATATATGTACTTTTGTGGGTGAACTACCTCAATATCAGCTTTCAGATGTTTAGACACTTGAATAACAGGAAGCCAATATATATCAGAATATTTGACTACCCCATTGTCAATACATAATAATCTAAAAGTTACCACTGGAATAATTATTACACTAGCCCTCTCTCATTACGATAAAGAATTAAACATGAGTTACTTGGCAGGTTACAGGTCTCTAGATTTGCTTCCTTTGGCAAATATTTTGTGTGGTGTAGCCACTAATAAAAAAATAGATAAGAAATGTATCTGATATACTAGGAACTCTTGCAGACTCCACCGCAAAGGCTATTGCTGCACATCACCGCTTATTAGCTGCTCTTGCAAGGGATGTGCTAGATAACAGAATTGCTCTAGTTTGTCTACTAGCTGAACAAGGTAGCGGCTGTGCTATTGCTAATTCTATATGTTGTACCTGGATAAACTCCTATGGGGAAGTTCAGACTCATCTACAAAAATAAGAAAACAAGCCATTTGGCTACAAGTCTCACACAGTTCTCCATGGTACTTTGATCTCTTTAGCTTTTTGCTTTTAAGTCTAGGTTCACGGCTCAAAAACATCAGGAAAACTAGAATTGTCATATTGATGTAATATTTGCTTTGCATTTTTCTTTTTAAACTGTGTGCCTGTTGTCTAAAAAAATCTTTACAGAAATACAATTCTTGACAGAATATTATTAGTCCAGCTCCTAGAGATGATAGCCAATGCCTGTGGAAAAACAGTATCAAATTTAAGGATGAAATCCAGACAAACTAAGTCTAAGAGCTTCTCCTTCTGGCCTCCTTGTTGCCAAAATGTGACTAAAATGGTCTTGACACTGACTTCTGGCTGTTCAACACCTCCCCTAAATATGGAAAAACACCAATTAACTGGGAAAGGTCCTTCTTGTCTCTTAGGGACACTTAAAACCTAACAAAAATTAATTGATCAGTGAGGCTTTCAGTGAAAAATCTTCACCCGAAGGGGGAAACAAGAAAGTTGCAGAGACTATGATGAACTCACTTTTATTAAGTCCACACAAAATAAGGCCAGGAACACACAAAGAAGAGGAGGGTCATGCTGGCATGTCTGAGATGACAATTGTTTCTGAGAACTTTCTAAAAACTTTTTAAATCTTTCACAAAACTCGTGCTTTGAAAAGATTTATCACTAGACATTCAATAGGACTGTAGTAATTCAAATAATATGTTCTTGGAAGAACACGTATCTAGTAAGGGCATCTCTACCAGTGAACTGACAACAACTCTTCCTTTGAAACTCTGGCACCAATGAACTCTATTCCTGAACAGTTTATGTAAATCTCTTTTTGCTAATAAATGCTCCTCTTACCCTCCCACTTACCCTCCCCTCACTGAATGCATTGGTGGCTTTGCCATTCCATGTATTCTACATTATAATCTTTATTTCTTATTCCCAAGTAAACCTAACATATTTAGAGATATTTTCTTTGGTGTCTTTTTTTAGGTTGACACACAGTAAGCTAGAAATATTATAGAGACACTGCCACTGCCAGGAAAGAACTTCCAGAGCAGAGAAGGCATAGAAAGAAATATCCTGATATTTTCCCTTTTTACCCTCCAATCTCCAATTAGAATCTTCCATTGGTTGAATCCCAATCTGAAGTAACCTACAAAGACTAACCTGGTGATACCACTGATAGAGATCAACCTCTCTGGAAACAAATTAAGGGATAGAAATGTAGATGATGAATCTAGGGTGGGGGGAGGAAGGGTAAGTCAAATGATGAAAACTTGTACATTTGGCAAAACCACAATTCTAGTAAATTCCTTTCTCCTGTTTCTCCACATCTGCATCATGCGTCTATCTTTGGCTGGAGGAAAACCTAAAAACTACAATAAATAGAAGTTTTTAGAGGAGAGAGACAACATAGCTGACTGGAGACATCAGCTACCATATTGTCTCAGAAAGAAGGGAAAAGTTTTAGAAGAAAATGGGGAAAAATATAGATTAGGTAAAATAGAGGAAAAAGTGCCAGAACCTAACAGAGATTCGATGGGAAGTAGTTGCAGAGCAGAACAAGAAGGAACAAGCTCCCATTCTGTAGGCTGTCTATTTGTTCTAATGATAGTTTCCTTGGCCATGCAAAAGCTTTTTAATTTGATCAGATCCCATTTATTTATTTTTGTTGCTGCAGTGATTGCTTTGGCGGTCTTCTTCAAGAATTCCTTGCCTAGGCTGATGGCTGAAAGGGTCTTCCCAACATCTTCTTTTAGAATTCTCAAGGTTTCAGGCCTTAGGTTTAAGTCTGTTATCCACATCTTCAGTTGATTTTTGTGAGAGGTGAGAGGTGGGGATCCAGTTTCATTCTTCTACATGTAGCTATCCTGTTTTCCCAGCACCATTTATTGAAAAGGGATTCTTTTCCCCAATGTATATTTTCGTCTGCTTTGTCAAAGAGTAAATTACCATATGCAGATGCTTTCATCTCTGGATTCTCAGACCTGTTCCAGAGGTCAATGTCTCAGTTCTTGTGCAAGTACCATGAGGTTTTAGTTACTACAGCCTTGTAGTACAGCTTGAAATCTGGTAGACTGATACCTCCCAGTTTGTTCTTTTTAATTAAGATTGCTTTGGCTATTCAAGGTCTTTTCTGGTTTCATACAAAGCGTAGAATTATTTTTTCTAGATCTGTAAAGAATGATGATGGGACTTTGATTGCCTCTATCAAAAACTCCCAAAACAGCAAATGCTGGCAAGGCTGTGGAGAGACAGGAACACTCTTACACTGCTGGTAGGACTGCAAATTAGTGAAACCTCTGTGGAAAAGAATTTGGAGATAGCTCAAAGAGCTAAAAATAGAAATACCATTCGATCCAGCAATAGCACTATTAGGCATCTACCCAAAAGAGCAAAAGATATGCTATAATAGAGACATCTGCACCCGCATGTTTATGGCAGCACAATTCACTATTGCAAAGATATGGAAACAACCCAAGTGCCTGTCAATTCATGAATGGATTATTAAAATTTGGTATATGTATACAATGGAATACTACTCAATCATAAGAAACGACAGTGATCTAGCACCTCTTATATTTTCCTGGATTGAACTTAAGCCCATTATCCAAAATGAGATATTACAAGATCAGAAGAATGGGCTCCACTTGTACTCGCCATCAAATTGGTACTAACTGATGAACACAAGGGTGCTCACATGGCAGTAATACTCTCCAGGGATTAGAGGGATGGGGGGTAAACCCACAACTAAAGGTCATGGAGAGCATTGTAGAGGGGAAGGGCATGCCTCTAACCCTTGCTTGGGTGAGGCAAAGACATAAAATGTAACCTAAATGTTTGTACCCTCATAATATCTTGAAATGGAAAAAAAAAAAAAAAGGAAGGAGTGAGCTCAAACCTTCCTCTTGAAGACCTGTAGCAGACCAGGGGGTGCTCACACTGTGATCTGCCTGCTCTCCTTCCCTCCCTAATGCTGCTCTACTGTCTGCTGCATCAGAGAGGGCTCTCCCCAAGTGGAGGGACATCAAACCTGCTTGAGCACCCCACAGGCAACTGGGGCCCAGCATGCTTCTCCCTGGCATAGAAAGGGACCAATTTTCTGGGACCCAGGGTCAGGCCCACAGTCCAGAACCCATACCCTCAGGACTTGATCATGTTCCTCAGGGGCATGGAGGGGAGATTTGTGAACCAATATCAGAAGGCAAGGGAGCCCACGTTGGCAGAACTGAGAGGAGAGTGCAGTGTGGATCTGAGTCACAGTTTACTTGCAGAGCACCTCTCCCCCCATAGGAAGGCTATGCTCATTGCTGGGGAGCTCGGCAGGTTTGGACTCCTGCCTGCTGACAGATGTCTAAGGGAGACTGCAGATCAGGAGAGTGGGGAGTAGAGTGAAACCCACTCCTGACAGCCAGATTGTGGATCTCGGACAGCCCTGCCCCCACAAGCAGACTTTCTGGCTTGGTGGGGCACTTTGGCCCCTCTCTGGTGGCTATTCTCAGCAGCCTGGGAAGGATCTTTCACCTCTGCCAAGACAGCTGCTTTAATGGCTTTTGTGGAACCCAAGGGCAGGATCAACTGACTCAGCCCTGCCCAGCCTCACTCCCCAACCCACCTCTGCTGTGGTGGTGAATAAGGACTTACCTCGAAGTTCCAGGGCTCTACTCACTACCTGGGACATTCGAGTGCTTCTCTTGAGGGGCTAGAGCCAGTCACAGGTCCCCAAAACAGCACTGCACTTGTTCTTTCTGGCAAGCACCTCCTATTGGCAGGGAGGTCAATTTGCACAGCGCTTTTACTGCATTTACTGACTCAGTCATAATGGGTGTTGTTGATTCTTGCCCACAAGTATCACCTACTGTCTCAGAGATTAAGCTGGGCAAGCCAATGATTCATACTGTAAAGAAGACCACAGGGCCAGGGAAAGAGAAAGGATTTAAAAGACCTCCATTCTCCCTCACCAAAAGGCAGAGAATCTGCCCACACACATAGCTAATCACCACAAAGCTTACAAATAACTAGTAACTGAGAAAACCACTACACTAAGGCTATATATATAACCAAGGCATCCATGCAGAACCTAGACTGTCATCGAAGCACCCAGAAGCAAAGCCAAAGGCTGTTACCCAACATATGCTACAGACACGCCCCTATGAGTGAGGGGGCAGGAGGGGAAAGCCCCATCTAAACAAAAGAAAATCCCAAAACAAGAAGCAATAGCTGCTCCAGATAAGGAATCAGCACAAGAACTCTGGAGGTACGAAAATCAGAGGGAAAGTACACCCCCCCAAAGAGGCACACCAGCTCGCTAGCAATGGATTCCAACTAAAATGGAAATATGTAAATGACAGATAAAGAATTCCAAATGTGTATTGTAAGAAAGTTCAAAGAATGCAAGAGAAAATGGAAAATCAACTCAAAGAAACCAGAAAAACAATTCAGGAAATAAATGTAAAACTTACTAAAGAAATAGATGTATGAAAAAAAAAAATAGAACTTCAGAAATGAAAAATTCATTTAAGGAAACGCAAAACTCAAAAGTAACACAAAGTATATACTTCAATTTCTGTGCTGGTTATGATTAGATTCTGTCACATGTGAAAGAAACTATCAAATAACAGTACTCTAAAAAGATAGCACTGTTATATGTTTTCACATAAGTGATGGCTAGAAGGTAGTTGGAGTCTTGTATTGAGATTTTATGGTTATGCTGGGTTTTTTTTTTTTTTTCCCCCAATATTCTATGTTTCCACTATCCTCATTACTAGGATTCTTTCTACAGGCCCAGGCCTAGAGTTACAATATTTATTGCTTTCCAGGATATTTCCCTTTTATACCCATTTGTTTGGATTAATTATTTAAAACATGTATCTCCTTTTACTCTGTAATGGGTTCCAGACTGGATGATAAATCATACGATCATTCTTGACAAAGATTCATTCCTTGACCAAATTCTATTCAGGCTCCTTGGATTCCTCTCAACTATGCCCTGAATTTAGGTTTCTGTGTTTATCTCTGCATTGCCTAATTTTAGCAAGAATCCTGCTAAGTCACTTTAGCCACAATGCCTCATCTTCCATACTTGATCACCCTTAATATCTAATTGGACTCCTTCTCTTCCACCATTCTCCAGATGACGTCTAATCACCCTGGTCTACCTTCAGCAAGAATCTTGTTAGGTCAGTTTACACAGAATCCTCCTTTAAGCTTGATTTTTTTCTTGGTAATTTTCTATCTCTTGATCCCACTCTGCTTTTTAGCTACAAATTCCCACTTTTTCCTGTATTCAGAGTTGTAGTAGCCCCCGTTGAATGAAATATGCCTTACCATTCTGTTCTTTGAAAAAGTGTCATGAATAATTTTTTTTAACACTCCATCCATAATAGAAGATGAAACTCCTATTGTCACTTCTGAATTCTATCAGAAGGAAAGGACAAAACCAGGAAAAGGACATGTTCTCAATCCCTACAAGATATTTCCTGGAAGTTGAACAGAAGACCTTGTTTGATATCCTGGTGACAAAATCTTAGTCTTATCACATGCAAGACTATCTGGGAAATAAGCTTTTTATTCTGATTGAGAATGTGTTCAGCTGTATCATTAAGGGTTCTATTGATAGATAAGAATGGGAGAAATTATAATGGCAATAACCCATGTACTTCTCAATTTCAAAAACCAATAGGTCCAATTTATTGAAAAATGTATTTATCTGATTTGTCAACATGTTATATATTATGTATGTCTCAAACTCCTTGGATGGTATTATCTTTTAATGCATAATCCATTGTCTTTGATTAGAACAAAGTTTCCTTGAGGGCAGAGAACACTTTCTTTGCTTTATGTAGGTCTGTCGAGGTCCTAGAATAAGCCCTTATAGATTTGACAGTTAAGATAAAAATATGCATGTAGATATTTTACCAAGATGTTAACTGAAAAATGTAAATTGAATGCAACAAATTGTTTTGAGGATCTAATAAAAGTATAAAACATCTTTATAGAAGCTATAGAAAAAATAAAACAGAAGTTTGTGCCTTGTTTGTTATTTTCTATTTTGTCCTCTCCAGAGAAGCCCTAAATATTTGGAATTGTCAATATTTTGTAATGGGAAAGCTCTGTGTAATGGGAAAATGCTATCAGAAAGAGGTAAGGTCAGCATTTTTTTTTCCCCAAGGTGTACACCAATTTTATAGGTTAGTTTGAGAATTTAATGAGAAATATATAATAAGTGCTTAGCCCTCTATAAATATCTATGATTATTTGTATTTCTAGGATGGTCTTTACTTTTGTTTGACTGAAGTTCAGCTATTTATATGGAAAAAGAAGAAGTGTCATGTTTTCAGGAAAAAAAAAAAAACAACTCTCTAATTCAACAACCTTCTACATGCATCCTTTATTTGCAACCAATCCCCTATAAATACAATAATTTATAAATGCATGAGAAAAATAAATTGCTAGAAATCTTGCCTTAAACTATGCTTTTTTTTACAAAAACCTGAGAACTGTATTGTAAAATCTTTGAACTAAGGAAATAAATTATGTAGCTTAAGAATAGAAGACAGATCTTATAATAAATAATTCGAAGTACTTACAAATATCAATTTCAGACTCAGATAGATTTTGTGGTGTCATTTCTTACTTTGTCCTATGTGATCTTTCCCAAAGTTTACTTTATCCTGTATCACCTCTTTAAAACTTGACCTTCCTTCCTGATTAAAAAAGGATTATTGATTGGGCCATGAAAGAATAACAAGGTTAAGGTGTAGGAAAAAAATCTAGCATGAAATAAGTCTTTAATAAATACTTGCCGTGATTATTATATCAATAACCCAGATGATGATCATTATAATTTATGCAAATTTCATTAAGAAACACACATAAACTCTTGAACATTATCTGCAAACTCACTGAAATAGCTTTGTCCTACTAAGCAGACATATGAGGGCACTCACTTACGCAAGCAATAGCAATTAACCAAGCATTCCAATTCTATTACAGAGTCTTACATCCTTCATCAGAAATACTGGAGGAGGATACGCTCTCTTGATTTCTGAAAAAAGGCATTCATCCCATGCTTACTTCACAAGATTGATTGGGTGTGGATGCTTCATTTCCCCTGGAAGAGATCAAATTAGCAATTAACTCATTCACAGGTACAAACAGCCTGAGCTTAGAGAAGATTTATAAGGTCTAACGTGATGAAAAATTAGCAATTGCTGTAATAATCAATGAGGTTAAGTAAAAGGATTGCCCTGAATCAGGAAAAGCAACATTATAAGTATATATTTTACCCAGGAATAACAAAATCAAATATTGCATGTTCTCACATGGAAGTGGGAGCTAAGGAATGGGTACGCATGGTCATACAGAATGACTAGATGGACGCTGGGGATTCAGAAGGGAAAAGGTAGGGGGGTGAGGGCTGAAAAATCAACTATTGGGTACAATGCACACTATGCAAGTGACAGGTATATTAAAAGCCGAGAATTCCCCACCATGCAGTTCAGCCATGCAACAACAATCCACTTGTACCCCCTAAACCTATTTAAATAAAAAAAATTTAGAAGTATATATTTCAGCAAGAGTTAGGATGGGCTTGTTATTTTGTAAGTTATAAAATTATTTTTGATGGTCCATTGGTTTCTACAGTATACCTAAAGTTGAACATATATGGAAGGGAAATTGTCATTTCAGCTTATTAGTATGGAACAAAATAGCAACTTTTGTTGCCATGTGATAAAAAATTGCATTGTAAATTTCCTTATCAGTCAAAACAAATTTCAAATTTAGAAAAGAGAAAGAGAAAGAGAGAAGAAAAAAGAAAAGAAAAAGAAAGTTTCTCAAGTTGACAAGAATTGAAAATGAGTGAATTACTCTTCAATGAAATTTGAAGACAAAAATGTTCACAGCTGATTGCTGATACTTAAATTGTAACATAGAGTTAACTTTAAATTGTAATTTTGGTTAAATTCAGAGCACATAATTTGGTATGTATTTACAAAATAAAATAATTCTTTCAATTTAAAACTCAAGTTGTGTTTCATGTTAACTTTATTAATTTTTTATTCCTCATCAACATCCTGTATTGATTGTCACCTTAATATGTTTAGCTTTCTTTCTCCTAATCCTCACTGGGTGAAGTCAGTTCAGTCAATTAAATTCCTAACCCCATTTCTCCACCAAGAGATTTCCCTCATTCTCTCCCATAATTAGTATATTTTTCTCTTTGAGTTATAAATCCTCCGATTTCCTTTCTCTCAATTTAGTAGTTCTATTTTGGAATTAATTATCCTCCTCTAATGAAGCTTCTCTGATTTTTTAAGCCTTCAAAGTCTCTGACATAATACAAAGCTGTAAAACCAAATAACTTACTGCTGGCCTCTGCAGTATCCATTTCTCTGGGCTGAATAAAGCTCTCAGTAGGATAAAAAGGTGAGCATTGAAGTAGGTCAGGGATTTCCTTACAAATAGTATCACCACTCTATTGCTCCACTACAGAAAATAACAAGAGCATGTTTTTATCTGATCATGAAGCCTTTGGCGTCTTCTGTACACTTTCAAGGCTGCAGGCCACAGTGGAATAGGTTGAATTAATCTCTTTAGGTTTACGTTTATTTATCAAAAAGGAAGAAGGCTGTATGCTAAAGTCTTAGGTCAAGCCCTCTGCTTTCACCACTATCTTTCACCTTCATACAACTAAGATGGGACTTAATAATGTCTTTACACATTGAATAATGCTTTGCAGCTGCCTTGTGATGACAGAACACAGCAAGATATTGTGTAAATGTTGAAAGATATAATATCATTAATCCGGGTTTGAATCCAGTAGCTAGAGAGCAGAAAGATATAACAGTCTGTAGGAAATTCACTGAAAAATGAGGTGTGAGATTTGTTCATTTTTACTAATATACATACATATATATATTGTGTGTGTGTAGGTATATATTGCATATATATTAATAAATATAAATTCAGGTTTCAGGCAAAGTCCTAATTCAGAACTCTAAGAGAAGACATGAGACACCGTTTAACCAAAATATTTCTTGAAAAATGATTAAATAGTGTTAAATTATATGTTATTTTTCAGATCTTTGGGTGAATTCCCATTTGTTCTCTTAGGCAATTCAGTTCAGATTTCCTAAGTATAGGCAGTGGAAACTAATGGCATACTTGTCAGAGATCTGGTTGTTAATGCTAGCAAAGCGGTTGTGGCCTTGGACAAATACACCAAGTTATCAAGATTAATCCTTGTCAAGCTACCAAGATTCTCTCAAGACTGAATACCTCCTCTCCCTTGTCCCCAAGGCCAGCCCCGAATCATCGATTTATCTATTTCTATTATTTTCTTCCTTTTCTTTATCTGTGACTTTCTGGAAACAGTTATTGAAAATCTACTGGCTAGATTTTCTATATGTTAAAATAAGGAATAAAACATACTCTCCACCTGAAAAAAACCCTGAGGTTAATAAGGTATATATTCACCATTAAAAAAGGTCTTATCAATTTTTAAGCACTAAATGCTTTTGTGCAATAGAAGCGTGAATAACCGGATTAGCTAAAACGGTGTATGAGAATCAGAAATTATTCACAAAAGCAGGGCCAGTTATAAGGATAATTTGGAATCAACTACAAAGTTTGTTAAAATGCAGATTTCTGGGCCCTGAAAGTGTAGGTGGAACCCCTTAATCTGCATATTTTACAGGTAATAGACGGAATGATAATGATAATAGCTAACTCAAGACCGAATGCCTATTAATAATGAATGTTGTTCTGGTTAATCTACTGATCACAATTTGATAGACCTGGATTCAAGGTCTGTCATATTCATTGGGTAAGTATGTTAGCAATGGAGGAGAAGAACTACCAGGCAGAGATATCAGGAAGAACTTGCAGAAAAGTATTGTACCAGTAGACTGCTGTTACAGTAGTGTTAAGTAACAGGCCACCTCTAATCTCACTGATTTATTATAGTAATGGTTCATGCTCCTAGATGTAGATTGGTCTACTTTAGGTTCTTCTGTGGGCTGCAGTGGCTGGCCTCTGTAAGACCTTATTCTAGGGGCAAGGCTGAATGGGCAGTCACTGCTTGAGGGAAGCTCTAAGTTCTTATGCCAATTTTTAGAAGCTCAAGGCACAGGCACAATTACACCTTTGTGTCAGGTGAGCTGACATCATCTCGGCCAAGGCCGCTATTAGTAAGATGGTGTATGTGTCAGGTTTAGTCAGAAGACAGAATATACAGACCAGTTATTCAAAGATAATTTAATAAGAAGACTTTCTAAGGAGTTATAAAGATGTTAACTAGGTAACAGCAAGTTACCACCTCTATGCCCAAGAAAACAAAGAGAGGAGTTTCAAATAATTAGAATTTACAAACACAGACATGGGGTCTGATTATGGACTAAATTGTGTCCTCCCAAAATTCAAAGGTTAAAATCCTAACCTTCTCTGTGACTGTATTTGCAGACAGGGCCTTTAAGAGGATAATTAAGATAAATGCGGTCATAGGGGTGGGGTTAAAATTCAATAGGACTGGTGTCCTTATAAGAAGAGGAAGAGACTTAAGAAATGTGCACACACAGAGAAAAATCCATGTGAGGACATACAGGGAAGGTGGCTAAATGCAAGCCAGAAGGAGAGGCCTCACCAGAAACCAGCCATACTGGCATCTTGATCTTGCACTTCCGGCTTCCACAATTATGAGCAAATAAAGTCCTGTTAAGCCACACAGTCTGTGAAATTTTGTTATAGCAGCCTGAGTTGACAGATCTAGGCCCTGTGGAGCTGAAATTTAGACTTCCAGGACAGAGGTCCTGCTCATTTGAATTCTGAAGAGCAGTTCCTTGGGCATGTGACATGATTTTTAAAGATGGGTAAATATCTTGATAACATAAAAAAAATTTCAATATTGAGTTAAGTTATGTAGGGTAAACATTATTCTGTAAAATTGATTTTTTTGAAGTTATAATAGCTTTATTTCCCTTGAAAGCATGAGTCTTTTCAAAAGTTACCTTCAAAAACTATTAAATTTTAAAAATAGATATTATATTTTTGTTTTATTCAAAGAAACTAAATTGATACCAAAAACAAGAAAATAAAAGAACACGGAAAGAAATAAAAATATTAATAATTTAGGTAGGAATACCTAACACTTCAAATATTGCTAGTGCTAACAATAACAATTATCTTTCTGTTTTATTTTTGAAAAAAATAATTGCTTTTATTTCATTTTCTATAGATACATACTTGTACATATTTATGGGGCATATATGATATTTTGTTACATGCATAGAATGTGTAATGATGAAGTCAGGGTATTTGGGATATCCATCACCTCAAGTATTTATCATTTCTGTGTGTTGGGAATATTTTGAGCCCTCTCTTCTAGTTATTGATATTCTGAAATATAAAATGCTGTAGTCACTTTGCTATCAAACATTAGAACCCATTCCTTCTAACTGTATGTTTGTACTCATTAACCAACTTCTCTTCATCACCTGCTCTCTCTCCTCCCCACACACACACCTTCCCAGCCTCTGATATCCATCATTCTATTCTCTACTTCCTTGAGATCAACCTTTTTAGCTCCCTCTTATGGGTGAGAACATGTGATATTTGTCTTTCTGTGCTTGGCTTATTTCACTTAGCATTATTACCGCCAGTCCCATCCATGTTGCTTCAAATGATACAATTTCATTCTTTTTTATGGCTGAATAGTATTCTATTGTGTATATATACCAAATTTTCTTTTTCCATTTTTCTATTTATCAACATTTAGATAGATTCCATATCTTTGCTACTGTGACTCATGCTACAATAAACAATGTGGTTTATCCTGCACTGCTGGGGTGCAGTTATCCCTTTGATATACTGAGATACATCTTTCTTAATGAGACAGATCGTAATAAAACAGACATGCAAATTAAATGAAATGAAAAGATAAATATTTAAAAATTCAGGCAAAGGATTTTACTGATAATAAATACATTCAGCCTAAATAATAATAGGACCAAGCGGGAAGATTTAAAGGAAGCTACTAGAGCATTCATTGTTCTCTGCTGGTGGAGTCCTACTATTGAACCAGTAAGCCTCTAAAGTAACGATAGTTTACATCTGCAAAGTCTGCAAAAGAAAGTCATGCAAATAATGTTCAAATATAATGCAAACAATTGTAAATTTTTGAATAGTTTTCAAAATACGGTTTTAAAATTGTGACTATAAAAATTTAAATTGCCAATATCTACAGCACATTAGAGCCTACATTTGGGAGTCTCAGCAAAGCTTTATTCTATGTGTCCAGGTGTACATAGCAAATGATTCAGAGAGTTGTAAATCATCAGGTTAACTGCAGTGAATTTAAGTGAGTTTAAGTATTTTACACCAAACTCATTTACAAAAACAAGTTCAGATTAAACATTAGACAGCCCTGCTTATAAAAGTCCTTTCCCAACCAAATATTTATTGTCAGGTTAAGTCCTTGTCATCCAGCCACTGGCATACCACTGGTTCCCTTCCTGATTTTCCCTCTACCCTTCCACCCCCACCCTCTTCTTGGTTACTTTCCTCTCATCTCACACTCCCATTGAGAAACACAATTTTGTCTGTTTTTCTCTTACAAAGACTTTGCTTGCTCCCTTTTGTTGCTTTGTTTCCCACCCACATTCAAATCCCATATAAGGTAATTTATCAAAAAACATTTTACAAAAAAGACAATTTTCTTTAAGGAAATAATGGTGCTAAAGAGTGATACCCTGGAACCAGCTGTGCATGTCTTCCCAGCCCTATGTCTAGTGATGCCACTTTGGCAGCTATAAATCAATGCTGTGCAGAGGCAAGGGGAAATAGAGGCAGAATTTAGATAATTGAAATGATGCTTTTTATTTCTCACGAAGATTCAGTTGTTTAACATTTACTAGTGTAGCACTAGAGCCATTTGTTGTTATGAAATATTAACAATGATGAATGAAAACATTAACATTTGAAGGTTTGTTTTAGACTGATATTCTAAACATTTTATATTCTTAAACTAATTAGTACAAGGAATAACCATGTGAAGTAAGTAGTAGAATTCTTCTTATTATGAGATGATGATATTGAGGTCAGAGATGTTAGCTCTCATTCAAGGTAATCCTTCTAGTAAGTGCTGGTACAGTCATATAGAACGATCTCACCCAAACTCTCATCATGAGCTTAGAATATTGGAAAGAGAATATCTGGAAGTCATTAGACCTGAGTGTAAGTTCCTGTGTTCCATTCTTGCTCATTGGCATGGTGAATTTTGTATTCTCTAATCTGAAACTATAAATAAAAAAGACCAATCTTACAGGATGGTTTGTAATAAAGTTATAACACATAGTTCATTAATCTAAAACATATATTTGGAATTTTTAGCTAATATTTAAACTTTTTTTTTTCATTTTTCTTTTACCCTTTAGTCCTAGTTACACCATTTTTTCTCTCCTTATATAAAAGTATGTAATGATTTTGGACACATGAAAAATAGAATTTTCTTATTTTTCAAAGTTTTTGCTATTTGCATTGGGCTTCAGCTATAAGTCAGTTCCTCAAATATATGATGACAGTTACCATATTTCCCTAAATAATATATTTTTAAATGAAAGTATGAAACATTTAAGTGACTATTTGGGGTATTGTGAGTATGAATAAAATTTTGTAAATCTTTTTTCCCAATACCAGCTATATTGAGATATGATTGGCAAATAAAAATTATATGTATTTAAGGTGTACAATGTGAGGTTTGGATATGTGTATATCTTCTGAAATGATTACCACAATAGAGCGAATTAAACTTTCTGTCACCTCACATAGTTACAATTGTGTGTATGTGAGTATGTGTATGTTTGCTGAGAACATTTGAGATCTACTATCTTAGCAAGTTTCAAGCATGCAATATGTTATTATTAAGTATAGGCACCATGCTATCCATTGGGTCTCCAGAACTTATTGATCTTATAATGAAAAAAGTCTGTACCCTTCCACCAATATCTTCCTATTCCCTAGCGACCCTCAGCCTTTGGTAAACACAGTTCTACTCTCTGTTTATATGACTTTAATCTTTTTCAGATTCCACATATGAGTGAAATAATATAGATGGTAAGCATGTGGCTTATTTCACTTAGCATAATATTCTCTGGGTTTTTCCACATTGTTGCAAACAGCAAGATTTTCCTGCTGGACATTTGTATATCTTTTTGGAAAAATATTCAGATCCTTTGCTCATTTTTTAATTAAGTTATTTTTGTTTTCTGCTGTTGAGGTTTTTCTTTTTTTTTTTTTTTCTTTTACTTATTTTGATATTAAGTCCTTATTGGATGTATGGGTTGCAAATAATTTCTCCCATTTTGTACATTGCATCCCTTTGGTGACTGTTTCCTTTGCTACGTGGAAAGGTTTCAGTTTGATGCAATCCTACCTGTTTATTTTTGCTTTGGTTGCCTGTGCTTTTGGGGTTACATTCAAAATTTTTTTGCCAAAACAAAGGTCAAGAAGTTTATCCCCATGCTTTCTTCTAGGAGTTCAATGGTTTCAACTCTTACATTAAAGTCATCAATTCATTTTGAGTTGATTTTTGAGTATAATGTAAGATAAGGGCCCAAATTTATCATTTCGAATATGTATATCCAATTTGCCCAAAACAATCAATTGAAGATACTATCCTTTTCCCATTGTTTATTCTGGTGCCTTTGTCCAGTATTAGCTGACTATATGTGCATAGGTTAATTTCTGAGCTCTCTATTCTCTGCCATTGGTCTATGTATATGGTTTTTTTTTTTTTTTTTTTTACTTCAACATATTATAGGGGTATCTATGATTAGGTTACATATATTGCCTTTGTCCCCCTGGGTCAGAGTTTCAGGCATGTCCATCTCCCAGACGGTGTGCATGGCACCTATTAGGTGTGAATATATCCTTTATCTCCTCCCCATTCCTACCCACCTAACACCCGATGAATGTTACTTGCTATATGTGCACATAAGTGTTGATCAGTTAATACCAATTTAATGATGACTCCATGTGGTGCTTGTTATTCAATTCTTGTGATACTTCACTTAGTAAAACAGGCTCCAGCTCTATCCAGGATAACACAATGCTAGATCACCATTGCTTTTTGTGGCTGAGTAGAACTCCCTGGTATACATATACCACATTTTATTAACCCACTCATGTATTGACGGGCACTTGGATTGTTTCACATCTTTGCAATTGTGAATTGTGATGCTATAAACATTCTAGTATACATGACTTTTTTATACAATGTCTTTTTGTCCTTTGGGTAGATGCCCAGGAATGGCATTGCTGGATCAAATGGTGGTTCTACTTTTAGACCTTTGAGGTATCTCCATATTACTTTCCACAGAGGTTGCAGTAGTTTGCAGTCCCCACACAAGTGGCTGAGTGTTCCTATCTTTCTGCATCCACTCCAACATTTCCTGTTTTAGGAATTTTTGATAAAAGCCATTCTTACTGGCATTAAGTGTTATCTCATTGTGGTTTTGATTTGCATTTCCCCGATGATTAGAGATGTTGAGCATTTTTTCCTATGTTTATTGGCCATTAGTCTATCTTCTTTTGAAAAATGTCTGTTATGTGCTTTGCCCACATTTTAATGGGGTTGTTTGATTTTTATCTTGTTGATTTTCCTGAGTTCTATATAGATTCTAGTTATCAGCCCTTTATCGGATGTGTAGCATATGAATATTTTCTCCCATTCTGTAGGTTGTCTGTTTGCTCTCGTGATAGTTTCCTTGGCTGTGCAAAAGCTTTTTAATTTGATCAGGTCCCATTTATTTATTTTTGTTGTTGCTGTGATTGCTTTGGGGGTTATATTCATAAATTCTTTGCCTAGGCCAATGTCTATAAGAGTTTTTCCAACATTTTTTTTTCTAGAATTCTTATAGTTTCATGTGTTAGGTTTAAGTCTGTTATCCACCATGAGCTGATATTTGTGAGAGGTAAAAGGTGTGGATCCTGTTTCAATCTTCTACATGTGGCTATCCAAATTTTCCAGCACCATTTATTGAATAAGGATTCTTTTCCCCAGTGTATGTTTTTGTTTTGTCTGCTTTGTCAAAGATTAGATGGCTATATGAGGATGGTTTTTTATCTGGATTCTCAGTTCTGTTCCATTGGTCTATGTCTCTGTTCTTATGCCAGTACCATCCTCTTTTAGTTACTATAGCTTTGTAGTACAGCTTGAAGTCTTGTAAATTGATGCCTCTCAATTTGCTCTTTTTGCTTAAGATTGCTTTTGGTATACCAGGTCTTCTGTGCTACCACATGAAGCATAGAATTATTGTTTCTGTATCTATGAAAAAAGATGTTGATATTTTAACAGGTATTGAAAGCAAGCAGCTTGAGGCAGGCATTTTCTCCTGAGCCTTCATTCACCTTGTTCACATTCTTTCCATCCATCCATCCATCCACCCTTTCTTCTAGGCCAAGGTCGTACATGTTACTAGTTATCATCATTTTATTTCAGCTTATAGAAACCCTTTAGTATTTCTTCTTGGTAGTAATGAATTCTCTTAGCTCTTGTTTTTCTGGGAAATTCTTTCTCTTTCCTTCATTTCTAAAAAGCAGTGTTGACAGGTAAATTATTCTTAGTTTGGGGGTTTTCTTTCTTTCTTTCTTTCTTTCTTTCTTTCTTTCTTTCTTTCTTTCTTTCTTTCTTTCTTTCTTTTTTTCCTTTTTCTCAGTATTTTGCATGTATCATTACACTATTGTACTTTGGCCTGTTCTGAAAGGTTTCTTGTGAGACACTCACTAATAATCTTATAAGGATTAATTTGTATGTGAAACTTCTCTTTTCTCATACTGCTTTCAAGATTCTCTTTGTTTTTGATTTTTGAGTTTGATTATATGTGTCTCAGTGAAGTACTCATTGGGTTGATCTTGTTTCTGAAATTTTGAACATCATGTACTTGGATGCCCATATCTCTCTCCAGATTTGGGAATTATTCAGCCATTATTTTTTTAAAAATAAGATTTTTGACCCTTTCTTTCACTCTTCCTTTTCTAGACATCTCATAATCCATACAGTCATTCTCTTATTAGCATCCCATAAATTTTGTAGCCTCTCTTTATCACTTTTCATTCTTTTTCCTCCTTAGATTAGATAATTTCAAATGACTTGCCTTCCAGTTACTGAATTCTTTCTTCTGCTTGGTGATGTCTGCTGTTAGTGCTCTTTATTGCATTTTTCATTTCATTTATTATATTCTTCAGCTTTAGAATTTTTGGTTGTTTTTCATGATTTTTGTCTCTTTTTTCAATTTCTCATTTTCTTCAAATTATTTTTCTGATTTTGCTGAATAGTCTATCTGTGTCCACTGTACCACTCTGAGTTTCCTTATTTTGAATTTATTTATTTATTTATTTATTTTTGGCAATTCATACATCTCCATTTCTTTGGGGCCAGTTACTGGGAAATTATTTTGTTTTTTGATAATATCATGTTTCCTTGATTTTTCATGTTCCTTGAAGCCTTGGATTGCTGTCTTCACATTTTAAGAAAAAGTTACCACATCCTGTCTTTTCTAATTAGATTGAGGAAACACTTTGACCAGTAATCCTGGCTATGGTTTCTGAGGCTCTCTTGGACATTTCATGTGGATGCACCTGCTTCACACCTCTTGTTCCTTCTAAGGGAGGATTCTAAAGAATGCTTCTCTTTTCTTAATTCTTCAAAGCCAACCCATGTTCTGATAACATTGCAATTGTTATCCCTAAAGCTTTGTCCTAAAAAGATAGTCTGTATGCTTTCTCTCAATCCTATAGAGTTGGCTGGCTGTCTCCATGTGCCGTGAACTGCCTACAGAGGTTTGCACTTGCCATCTGCTGGGACATGCGCTACGATCCAGTCATGTTAGAGGTTGAGATTTATGGAGCATTGTGGGATGACTGTCAGTTGTGCGATTCCACAGGTAAGGCATCTAAAGTGCCTCATGGGCAGGCACCTAAATGGAGCCCATGAAGTCATTAATAAGATTTGTGGGCCTTTATTTAGTTCTGTGCCTTGGTTGCTATGAGTCCCTGCCTCTCTTCCTTGCTCCCAGCCTCTCCCAACCACTAATCCATACCAATCACCTTGGTATTTGAATTGGAGTGAAAAAAGCTGAGCCTCTTGGGCAGTGTCCTGTACAGAAGGGGAATCTAGGCACTTATCTGTGATATTTTCACTTTCTTTCATGGAAGAAACTGTGGGGCCAAGAAAGTCTTTTTTGGTGCAGAGCTGTGCTAAGTTGGTATGTATGGGGGTGATGTGAGTTAAACGAGATTGTTCCTTTTGCCCTCTTTGATGTGTTTATTTTCAGATATTTTTGCTCCAAAGATGTGCTGGAACTTCTCTGCTAGACTCCTGGACCCCCACAAAAGACTCTTATTAGTAGGTGGCAGTCAAAATTGATGCTTCTGTGGGGAGCAAAGGATACTTCCAAAAGAATATTTCTATTGCACCTTCTTGCTGAGGTCACTATTACCTAAATAGTCTTTTCTCCTAAATAAAATGCTAAAAACATCAGCATTTTATTATAGCATTGCTATGAATTTTAGTTTCTTACTAACCTGTGTGTTATCTCTAGAGCATTCCAGACAGTTTCTTTTCCCATACACTTTATAAGAAATGATGTACCAAAAAATAAATAAATCAAGGCTTAGTTTGTTGTAACACAGCCCAAAATAGTGAAATATTTTTCTCTGATTATATAATCAAGGGTCTAATGCATTTTATTGGTAATAAAGATGTAAAATAAACACAATTTAGGTAAAAAGATGATAAAATTAACTGTCATTCTAATTTTACAATCCATGAGAAATTACAAAAGCATTTGATAATATGACAAGAAATGCATTTCTCATTTAACTGAGTATAAAATAAACCATACTGAATGGTTAAAAGTTGAAAGCATTACCCTTAAGAACTGGAAGAAGACAAGGGTGCCCACTGTCACTACTTCTATTCAACAAATACTGGAAGTCCTAGGCACAGCAATCAGGAAAGAGAAAGAAATAAAGGGCATCAAAATCAAGAATAAGGAGTTGAAACTATCCCTGTTTGCCAACAATATTATCTTATATCTAGAGAACCCTAAAGACTACATCAAAAGATTCTTAGAAATGATAATTTTGGCAAAGTTTCAGTTTACAAAATCAACGTACACGAATCAGTAGCATTTTCACATACTAATAATAGTCAAGCTGAGAGTCAAATCAAGGATTCAATAACATTTACGATAGCTACAAAGAAAGCAAAATACCTAGAAATATACTTAACCAAAGAATTGAAAGATCTCTACAAAGACAGCTGCAGAACACTGATGAAAGGAATCATAGATGACACAAACAAGTGAAAAAACCCTATGTTCATGGATTGGAAGAACAGAAATTGTTCTAATGTCCATACTACTCATAGTGGTTTACAGATTCAATACAATTCCTGTTAAAATACCAATGGCATCTTTTACAGATCTAAAAAAATTAACCATAAACTTCATATGTAACAACAACCAAAAAAAAAAAAAAAAAAAAAAAAAAAAAAAAAAAAAAAAAAAAAAAAAAAAAAAAAAAAAAAAAAAAAAAAAAAAAAAAAAAAAAAAAAAAAAAAAAAAAAAAAGCCCAAACAGCTGAAGCAATCTTAAGCCAAAAGAATAACTTAACTTCAAATTACATTAAAAGTCTATAGTAACCAAAGCAGCATGATGCTGGTGTAAACATATAGACCATTGTGGAACAAACTAGAGAACTCAGAAACAAAACCATATAGCTACAACCAACTAATTTTTGACAAAGCACACAAAAATATACACTGGAGAAAGGACACCCTGTTTAATAAATGGTGCTTGGAAAATTGTATAGCCATATGCAGAAGAAGGAAAGAGGATATCTATCTTACACCATATACAAAACTTATCTCAGAAAGTATTAAAGTCTTATATATAAGAACTGAAACCATAAAAATTTTAGAAGAAAACATAGGAAAATTGCTTCTCGATATCAGTCAAGGAAAAGAATTTATGACTAAAGGCCGGGCACGGTGGCCCACGCCTGTAATCCTAGCACTCTAGGAGGCCGAGGTGGATGGATTGTTTGAGCTCAGGAGTTCGAAACCAGTCTGAGCAAGAGTGAGACCCCATCTCTACTAAAAATAGAAAGAAATTAATTGGACAACTAAAAATATATGGAAAAAATTAGCCGGGCATGGTAGCACATGCCTGTAGTCCCAGCTACTCGGGAGGCTGAGGCAGTAAGATTGCTTGAGCCCAGGAGTTTGAGGTTGCTGTGAGCTAGGATGCCACGGTACTCTAGCCCGGGCAAAAGAGTGAGACTCTGTCTAAAAAAAAAAAAAAAAAAAAAAAAAAAAAAAAAAAAAACCAAAATTTAAAAAAAAAAAAAAAAAAAAAAAAAAAAAAAAAAAAAAAAAAAAAAAAAAAAAAAAAAAAAACAAAACAAAAAAAGAAAACCAGAATTTATGACTAAGACCCAAATGGCAAATACAGCAACAACAAAAATGAATAAATGGACCTCAATTGAGTTGAAAGTTTTTGCACAGCAGGGAGTGTATCTATTTACTTAAGACAGTAAATAGATAACCTATAGAATGGGAGAAAATATTTGAAAACTAGGTATCTGACAAAGGACTAAGATCCAGGATCTACAAAGAACTCAAACCAATTATCAATAAAAAAATAAATAAGCACATTAAAATTGGGCAAAAGAAGGGAACAGAGTTTTCTCAAAAGAAGAATGACAAATGAACAACAAACCTATGAAAAAATGCTCAACATCACTAATCATCAGGGAAATGCAAATTAAAATCACAGTGAGATTTCACTTTACCCCTGTCAAATTAATCATTATTAAAAAATCAAAAAACAACAGAAGTTGGTGTGGGTGCAGTGAAAAAGGAACACTTATACACTATTGGTGGGACTGTAAATTAGCACAACCTTTATAGAAAGCAGTATGGAGATGACTCAAAGAACTAGAGGTAGACCTGCTATTCGATCCCACAATCCCACTCCTGGATATTTACCCATAGGAAAAGAAGTCATTATATTAAAAACATCTATACTGAATGTTTGTCGTAGCACAATTCACAATTGCAAATATCTGGAATTAAGTGCCCATCAATTGATGAGCAGATATGGCAAATGTGGTGTGTGTGTGTGTGTGTGTGTGTGTATATATATGTGTGTGTGTGTGTGTGTGTGTGTGTGTGTGTGGTAGTACAATGGAGTACTATACAGCCATAAAAAATGAAGTAATGCTTTATGCAGCAACTTGGATTGAACTGGAGAATATTTTTCTAAGTTAACTATCTCAGGAACGGAAAAACAAACACCACATATTCTCACTAAAAAGTGGGAGCTAAACAGTAGGTATACACGGTCATATAGTGATGTAAAGGACATTGGACACTAAGCGAGGTGGAGGGTGGGAGGAGGGTTAGGAATAAAATGTATGTATCAGGCATAATGTACGCTACTCTGGTGATGGGCATACTAAAAGGCCTGACATCAGCATTATACAATTCACCCATGTAACAAATTCTTATACTCCCTTATTATTTTGAAATTTTAAAATTTCAAATTTCTCCCTTAATATTTTAAAAATTCATTATGATATGCTTAGCTTCCTTTGGGGCAAGGATATTGATTTACCTTTCTTTTTTTAATTCTAAAAATGCTTCCAACAATATTTCACTCACAACTTTTGTATTTTAGGGTGCTCTGAAACATTTTCAGTTTGTCCCAATGATCCGGTCAGCTGTCTCTCATCTAACAAAAGGTCATACAGGAAGATATACACTCTTAATTTTTGAAAGAACTGCCCAGCTATCTCCCTTTGAGAATGGTAGGAGCATAATTTGGATTTGCCAATGATTTTTTTTCTTTTGAAATATGTCAATATTGTTTAACTATAGCAGCAGTTCGAATGCTAGTTTCTCTGCAGCATTTCATTCCTGCATGATTTGTCTGTGCTTCTATATTTAGTTTTCCCTTCTCAAACATTTACCTGAAACTGCTTCATCTGTGGTGACTCCTGAGTGAGCCATTCATGGAGGCACAAGTTGGTAACCATGTTAACTGGTGGTATATTCGGAGTGGATTTAAGTGATGATTAGTGTACATTATAAAAATTTGCATTTTTTAAAGTTTGTATAATCCTTCAACTTGGACTGGCAGATCTCAGAGCACAATCTAATTCTATTTGAATTGTTTAAAAATAAGATTTAATTGATTTTAGAAGTTTTTTTAAAAATAATAATTTTAGGCTATTTTTCTGAAATGGAATTATAATTGAATTCAATATAAATAACTGTCTTTTTGTACTTAATATTTAAAATATACAGAGTCAACAAATAAATATTCAATGAGACATGAATAGTAAAAACTATATCATGTACATTTATACATATTTCAAAAGTAACTGAATTCTTTCCAGCTAATGCTCATAAACAGAAAAGGAATTAGCAAATTAATTATCGAGTTGCTGTTGGACTTCTCCAAGCCTAAAGAATTTCCCTAGCTATACAAAGAATGTACCTGAATTTTACAAATTTGAATTTTTTACCAGAAAACTCAACTAAGCAAATGAATTTCTATCCGTTGACATTTAATCAATCTAGAAGTTTTTGTTTATATGAACCATTATACACATTGGAATATTGATTTATTTTTCTCTCTCAATGAAAATCAACCACAGTATGCTCTTTAGGAATAACATCATTAGGCAGACATAAGACATTTCAGATGTGAAATGGAGAGAAAAGGAGGAAGAGGGGGAAATATCCTAGTATTTATCCAATGTTTCACATGTGGCCATGACTACATTAAGTGCACATTTTTTTAACTCAATTTTTATCAGTCACCCAAAGATGAGCCAGAAAATAAGAAATCTTTAGTAACCTTCTCAAGTTATATAGCTTTTGTGTAGCACAGCTGGATTTTAACTTCAAAGGCTATGGATTTGTCGTTATCGAAGCTTCTGAACTATCTTTTGTTTACCTGTGCAATGACAAATAGAATATGGATGCACATTACCCTAATTATAGAATGTCTCTTAAAGTCATTTTCATTTAAAGTTATAATATTTAAATGGAATTAAACTTCATTTATTGTTTCAAGAATATTTTCCATTAATTAACACTCATAGTTTCAATGGATTTAGAAAAATTTTAGGGTAAATCTGTGTTGGCAAATATTAATTAATTGATTTTGTTTACAGATTTTTATTAGCATTAATAATTTCTAAATGAAATTCCTTTATTTCAAAAATGATTCAGTTTTCATATAAAGGGATTATTTTTAACAAAGATTACTTAAGGCTAAGAGAATATTCTTATCTCTTATGTTTACTGCATAGTGTGGTATGTAAATGAACAGTTAGGTATTCACGCATGTGGATAATATTAATATGACAGCTAAATGCATATGCCTACTGTGTATGGAGTATTTTACAATCCACTTCGTGCCTCCAAAAATAAAAACAATGAACTATGTCTTCAATACAGCTTATAAAATATATAAACATATGCATTCATGAGGAGGTATAAAAGTGAATATATTTCTGTTAAAAACTAAGCATATGAAGCATGATGTTCTATCAAGAGAGAGAAATACAGCATCATAGAGTAGTTGATGTTTAGCTGGTAGAGAGATGTGTATAATTTCCTATAAAAACTTGGAGCAAATGATGAAGACGGGAAAATCATGTTAGTTAAAGGATAAACATTCAAGTTCTGTATAAAGATTTGTAATGAATTCAGCAAGGCTACATTAAAGATGAAAAGTGAAATGTGGCAGAAAATATAAAAAGCAAGTCAAATGGACTATTGTACATAAACATCTTTCTCAGTCATTTTAGCTGAATATACACATATGATTCTCATATGAATTTGCAGAAAATCTATTTGAATCTCTTAAAATCTTCTAAAGTTATAGTTTTCTTTCGATCCCTGAAGAAAACTTTATGGACACATTTTTAACAGAGCAATAAAATAGCTTTCTTCAGTCAGATCTCTTAAACTTTTCTATAATCAGCATGCAACTTATCAAACGAGCTGTATAATCAGCTTGTGATTTATTTGTATCAAAATGTGATTATAGCAAGGCGTGATGGCATGTTCCTGTAGTCCCAGTAACTCAGAAAGCTGAGGCAGGAGGACCTCTTGAGGCCAGGTGTTCAAGGCTGTAGTCACTATGATTATGCATATGAATAGCCACTGCATTCTATTTCAGCTGTGGCAACACAGCAAAATCTTATCTATCTACAAAAAATCATTTTTTTAAATGATTATAATTCCCTAAGCTTCATTTTAACCTGAAATTGGACAACATCCTGTTGTGGATCTTTTTAATAAAACATTTGAAAGATGAATATTATCACACCATGTAGATGTCCAAATTCACCCATAGCATGGACGAAGGACTTGCTGGAAACCATAGTAAAGTACAAAGCATGAGTCTCAATCAGCTTTGCTATGTGTTTACTCTAAATGTATAAAGCTGAGTAATTTGCAGAGTATTCTGTCAATGTTATCATTTAAAATAACGGCCTTAATTTGTATGTGTTGAATAAAAGCTTCATAAATAATTTATTTCAAGTGTTATTATTTTGCATGATATATGCAAGAAAAAATAATAAATACCCTTGATCAATCCAGTTTTAGTTACTGAGAGAAATCTGAGAGAAAGTCTTCAAGGTGTAGCGGATTTTATTAAATAAACCAATTTTGAATTTATTTTAAAAATAAGACAATACTATAGCTTTCTATTTTTAATTTATTTGAAAAATTGCTGATATAAGAAGAGATGGTTGGGATGTGACAGCAAGTTCCCATCACTATAACTTTATTGGCATAAAAAGAAACTTTAAAAGAAAATTTCAAAATGTGTAAGAACATTAATGCAGGAGGATAACTCAGCCATCTTTAACAGAAATAAAATGGTGACATCACTGTAGCAAACTTTAGTTGAAAGTGAAGTTTACAGGTTAAAAAAATACTTGAAAGGTACTACCCTCATTCTTGATAACTACTTTTATTTTTATCCTCTGAATTATATCGTAACTTGAAGGACACTCTAGGAAAACAAAAAACTTGGAAAACATTATTTAAAGATTATTAAAATTATTATTAAAATTATTTAAAGATTATTTAAAGCTAAAATGTACTAATTATTGACCGTAGAGTTTTAGAACTGATTGAAAACTGGAAATTCTTCTCTGTATATTAAAAGTTAAGTAACTATTTATCTGCTGTGAAATAATCAGCTCCTGTCTCATGCTGCTTCTGGGAGGAAGTGTGGGAGGGGAAGGGGAAATTCTAGGCTGCCTAGAGTCATGCCAGAATATTATAAGGTTTAACTAATTTCTTTGTCTGTTGTTGCTAATGAATTTTTTTTGTGTGTTGGTATTTTTACTGGTTTAATTTCTTTCCTTCTATTATGTTATATCCTATATTGCCTCTGTGACTTTTTTCTTGTGGGCTCTTGTTTCTTTAATTCTTCCCTCTTCTCCCTCTATTTATTAAATATTTATTTTTGAGGCCCCCAACTCTAATATCACATCTTCTCTAATACTTTGAGTATTCAGTGATGACTAATTTTTAAATAAATAAATAATTCTCTCTCTCTCTCTCTCTCTCTCTCTCTCTCTCTCTCTCTCTTTCTCTCTCTCATTCTTATATTCATAATCTATATACAAATGTAGAGCCATAGGGCAATGTGAAAAAATCTGAGAGAAAGTCTCCAGGGTGTAGACTAGTAAACTACTTAATGGGACAGATTCTGGCCCTCACCTTCAATCTTCCACATTTATGAGATATTTACTTTCTGTTTAAAGAATTTTTTTTGTAATTTGAAAACTTCTTGTGTATCTTATTTATTTTGACCCACATATATTTAAGGGAGCAGACACTTAGCTGTGAACCTCTTAACAACATGAGCCATGTCCCATTATTCCATTTATTGACCGCATTTTAAATGTACAATATTGAAGAAAGAAAAAGCATAAAATTAAGTCACTACATAGAATGATAATGGAATTTACAAGATACATTTTAGGGCAGGATTCAAAATCCAGCCTCTTATTAGCTTTGTAAATTTGATATGAATATTAAAATATCTAATCCTCAGTTTCCTGAAGAGTAAACATAAGGAATTATAGTCATGTGTCTATTAACAATGAAGATGTGTTCTGAGAAATGCATTGTCAGGTGAATTCATTGTTGTGTCAACAGCCTATATTGTACTTGTACAAACCTACATGGCATAGTCTGCTACACATCTAGGTTATATGGCACAGCCTACTGCTCCTAGGCTACAAACCTATACAATATGTTATTGTACTGAATACTGTAGGTAATTGCAACACTATGGGAAGTATGCGTGTACCTAAACATATGTAAATATAGAAAAGGTACAGCAAAAATATGGTATAAGTGATAAAAAATGGTACAGCTGTGTGGGTTATCTATCAAGAGTGGAGGTTACAGGACTGGAAGTTGCTCTGGGTGTGTCAGTGAGTGGAGTGAATGTCAAACCCTAGGACATTGCTGAATGCTACTGTAGATGTTATCAACACTGTACACTTAGGCTACACTAAATTTATGTAAACATTTTTCTTCCGTAATAAATTAAACCTAACTTACTGAAACTTTATAAATTTACAATTTTAAAAAATTTCTTGACTCCTTTGTAATAACACTTAGCTTAAACCACAAATACACTGTAAAGCTGTACAAAAATATTTTCTGTCTTTATATACTCTTCCAGTATACAAAGTATATAAAGTACTATCCTTGCAGTATTATAGAATTGTAATTTTAGACACATTTTCACAACAAAATAGAGTTATGTCATATTAAAATAGAGATATTTATTAATATATGGCTTTGAATATAGAGAAATGTGTATCACAATATTATAAAAGCATAGAAAAGATATAAAAAATTTTACATGGCTAGTCATTTTTCTTGTTTTCAATTCTTTTTCATTCTTATAATTACCAACAGAGTTAATCTGGTTGGTGTATTGAATAAAAAGTCTGTATTTAGTGTTCAAATTCAAAAATAGATATCATCTAATCTGTGTTCCAAAGTGTATTGTTTTTATAGACCATATCGGTCTGGTAAAAAGATTATAAAATATTATTATATCATGTGATTAAATAGTATGTTATTCTTTTCCTTTTGACCTTTCTGTATTTTTCAGTTCTCCAATTGCATTGTTACTAATATTTTGTCACTCTATTTTCTCTTGTTTCCTTAAAAAGAATCACACATTAGTAGCTTTCGTTTACCTCCCAGGTGTGTCACTAAGAGGGTTTTTATTTATTCATGTGTTACCGTACAAGTCTAACTTTTATCACACTATTTTCTTTCATATTTACAGATCAACATTAGTAAATAACGATGACTTTCTTTTCAGTTCAAGTGAAATAAATTCTGGAGAGAATGTAATTAAAATCCCCTATTCTATTGTATTGTACTTCTGAGAAGTCAGGACTTTATTAAACATGTGACTTTTATTTGTATACCATGAGAATGAATTAGAAGAGTGAAAGTGTTTATATATTGTTTTATTATACATTTATTTGGCTCACAGAAAACTTCATGCTACAACTACTTAACAAAAATTAAAATGCTGTGAATTTAAATATTCAGGAGTTTAAAATAATTCTAATTGTTTAATGTAAATAAACCTTGAAAAAAGATTTGGTGAATTTACTGAGTGTATTATTTATCATATGCCTAATACTACAGTAATCCTGTTGTTGACAAAAACCTTTTGTTCCTACTAAACACGATAAAGAAGTTTTCATTTCTATCATCAATTAGAATATTCAGTGTAATTCTTGGACATTAAAAAAAGACTTTAATCTGAATCAATATATTTCATAAAAAATAGAAATTTGAAATATCACTATCACCCTGAAAATCATTAAAATAAAATCTTTCTGTAAAAGTATGCTTAAATTTTTGGCACGTTGAAAGATTTGGGGCCTGTAAAAAATGTAAATGAATAGTCCATGGTACCTATACCTATTAATTAAAGCTTGTATTTGGATAAGAACTACCCTAATATTTCATGTAGGATGTATTTTAAAAATTACATTTTACAATACACTAAAATTTTTCTTTATTTTAACTGATAGCTATATTAGAAACATTATACTATTTTAGTATGCATGCAAAATATTTTAATAGTAAATCTAACTTTTATTTATAACCATAAACTTTTTCAAAATTACTCAGCAGGTTATAGACATCAATTCTAAGAATATGAGGCTATGTGATGGGTTGGGAAAATAACATACTATTTTTTCTCCTATAAATATATCTTTCTATTCTCTCAGATGATCAACGAACAGCTGCTGATTGCATCAGCTGTCCTTTATTTTTGTTGATAAATGAAGCATTCTTTAGATTTTAAAATCCACCATTATTACGCCTATACCAATAAATTAAAAAAAATGCTTTAATTATCTTGCAACTATATTGGTATGACAAAAAATACATATATATATGTATTATTTTTCAAACATTCTGACAATTGTGGCAATAAGAAAGGTATATTACCCCCATTTTAAAAAGTTTATTTTAAGTTTAAATAAAAAATCCATTAGCAACTGACCATGATTATTATTACTATTATTGTTATCATCATCATCATTTTTTTCCTTTTGGGAATGAGTGCATAAGTTGCTTATATATCACAAACTCTGTCAAATAAATAAATATTTGTATTATGTAATTGTTATAAAGACATCTGCTTTTAATCTTAAACCTGAAGCTTATTTGAGTGATCTCAAGTAATTAATTATCGTCTGACCACTTGGAAAAAACTAATGATCTCTGTAATGATTGGTAATGTTCATTGCACTGACAACACATTGAATTACTTTAAAACTACTGTGTGTGTTACTGTCATATCTTCTCATTATTTTTTTGATTACTGTAAAATCTTGATGAAACCTCTATTGAGCTATTAATTGATGAGTGTCCCTATGAGAAGATGATGTCATTTTTACCAATATTTACACTTCCTATATTCTCAAAGTTCTAATGAGGAACTTTCATTTATTTATTCATTTTTGTAACTATCTTCCCTTTTCCTTTGTTGTTCCAATATTGCACTTCATATCCTTTCAGTTAATAATGAGGCTTTAAATATAGAACCATTAAGCTTTGCAACAATTTCTTTGTGTTTGTTTTTCTTTAGTATATAAAAAATGTTTCCCTGTTACCTTAATAATTTTGTGTATTCTAATCAAAATTTTATTATGCCCAGAATTTTGTTATGCCCACATAACGTTCTATCCTTTGATATTGATTACAAAAATATAGGGAGAAATTTAAATTTTTGTTTCAAATGTAGGCTTATAAGAAATAAAATTTCCCGGAACAAAATTGGAGTGAACAAACCTCTTTCAATTTGTTGGACGTAACATACACTTTCTTATTTAATATACTGGATTATTTTTATAAATGTATATTATACAAAAGAAGATTTATTTACTTGCTGTCTTTCAGAAATCCATCATTAGTCAGACATTCGCAAGCATATATCCATTTTGCCATTCCGGTAGAGTTTATAAGCTCAAAGACTAGAATAGCATTGTTTTTTAAACACACTTTTTGACAGGGAATTAACTTGATATTTGCATGCATATCAGTGTTATTTATTTCATGTAGATTTTAATATAGGTATGTTTGAATGGGGCCACATGATCAAGCATAAGTTTAGATTACAGTGACTCGATAAAGGATCCGTTTGGTGTTTCTCAGGTTTTGTTTTGTTTATTTTATCTATAATTTATTTAGAACTTTTCATCTTTATTGATACCCAATGAAAAAAAAATAACCATATGATGAAGAAAATACAAAGATATTAAATTGTGCCAGTGTGTTTACACACAAATCTGCTTTAGTAAGAAAAAGAGAAACTATTCATATTTCTGGGAGTGTAATATACGTTTTCACACATATATTTCAATAATAGGCACAAAATTGTGTTGCATTACTACACTTTATCTGTCATGAACATTATTTTTTTGAACTCCTCATGATTTTTTCAGACTCCTTCTAATAACTCAAGTCTGACCATTAAGCATTTAATTTTTCTGGCCAACATCTTTGCTTCAGGGGTAGACAAGCATTAGGAATATACAGTGACAGTTTGGCTGGGATTGTGGTAATAGAGGCAAGCTTTTCACTCTGGGAGTGAATATGGAGCCTAAACTTGCAAGAAGCTACCATGCGAAGCCCACACAAAAGGCAAAAGAGCTAAGAGAAGGACATAAAATGATAATTTTTTAAGTGACTGCATCCAGCTATACTAACTGAAGGGTACAAATGTGAGCAAGTAAGTTTCTTTCCTCTTAATCTCTTTGAGGTGACTTGCAAGTAAGATCCCCTTAAATGATATTTTAAGGTTATCCATAAAAGAAAATAAACAAAACTAAAAAACATGGCAAATTAAAGTTTTTAACTGAAGGTTAGTAGTCATCAATGCAATGTCCTAAAGATCGTTGCCTAAATAAACGGCAAATTAAAATCTATATATATTCTTTCAGGAACGTATTTTCATTGCCAACATGAGATAATCAGTACACAAAACAGGTAAAAACTTAGGCTATTAGAGCTTCATTTCTTTTGAGTCAATTTAGTGCCAGATGTTGTTTTTTTTTTTTTCTTTTATTTTTTTCTTCAGTCTCAAATATACTTTTTAATAAATAGATCTCAGAAAAACATAAAAGGGGGTGTTAGAATTACAAGCCAATATGTCCTGCTGTGTTGGCTCACGCCTGTTGTCCCAGCACTTTGGGAGGCTGAGGCAGGGGGACTACTTGACACCAACAGTTCAAGACCAGCCTGGGCAGCATAATGATACCCCGTCTCTATAAAAAATAAAACGAATTACCTGGGAGTTGTAGCGCATGCCTGTAGTCCCAACTACTAAGGAAATTGAAGTGGGGGGATGACTTGAGCCCGGGAATTGGAGATTACAGAGAGCTATGAGTGCCACTGCACTCCCCTCTGAGTGACAAAGCAAGATCCTGCCTAAAAATAATGAAAGAAAGAAAGAGAAAGAAAGAAAGAAAGAAAGAAAGAAAGAAAGAAAGAAAGAAAGAAAGAAAGAAAGAAAGAAAGAAAGAAAGAAAGAAAGAAAGAAAGAAAGAATTACCAGCCAATTTGCACAGAAGACCCAAAGACTTATTTATATGATGGGACTCTGAGGGCGGTGGAATTATTGTGCCCCCGCTCAGGGTTATCTCCCACATCGATTAGTTATCATAAATGAACTTTCTCCGTTAGAAATTCCTAATTTTGGTTTAAAGTATTAATTCTCTTGGAGTCTGATCCACTCTTGTGTTCTAGGGCAATGTTATATATCTACCTACCTACTAGTTATCTGCAGCTGAATGTCTGATAAACATCTAACACAACTTCTAACGATTTCTCTTCACATGCAAGTCCAAACTTCATCTGTGAGGATGGTTGAAGAGAATGCATCCAGAACTGTTACATTGCTTGGAAGTCTGAACTGCTAAAGCAGCATGTAGTAAAAAAAAAAAAATTAAAGAAAAAATTAAGGACAGGAGAAGTTCAGGGCTATTGAGTTGGCATACAACCATTCATCTGTTTTTGTTGTTGTTGCTGTTTATTTATTTGTTTTTTTTTTTTTTCCTATTACTGTTCCTCTTTTATCACATGAAATAATATGCCAAAGATACTGACTGGAATTTGTAGTTTGATTTTTATTGTGAGGTAGAATTATTAATCCCTCCAGGATATAATCTGCAGAGTGATTAGTATACTTTAAAAGTCAATTGTCACTGGTTTGCTATATCATTTAGTTTTCCCTATAGACTTTAAAGGTAGTTATATTTTTCCCTTAGTCAATTAGGAAACTTAGATTCACAGAAGCAGAAATTAAAAATCACTGCTTTTGGTGAATCAGCAGAGACAACCTGTGGTGTCTTATAACAGTTTTATGAAAACAGTACTGGAAGTGGACACAGCAGCCCCAAAATAAACCTACCAGATGACCTTCTGGATTGGATCTTATAGCATCTTGTGGGGGCTGCTGGCTCTGAAAATATAATGAGGGAGCCAGAAAGGGAAATTGCCCTCTACTTATTTCTTCTTAAAACTAAGCATCCTGTGCCTGCCCTGAAATCCTTCCAATTTTACAAAAATAAAAAAAATCGCATGGTTAGTTTGGTGAAGGGGATGAGATGAGGTGCAGAACTTTCCCATTGCGTTTAACCCTTTTAGATTACAATTTTTTTTCCTTTCTTTCATCCTTCCTTCTTTTGTGTTTTTTCAATGGGATTGCAATCTTGAGAGAAGGGAGGGTTTTTTTTTTTTTCAGCTTTCTAGAGATTTACTTATCCCACTTTTATTTAATGACGTATTAAATATAAACGATGTATAATAAAGTACATGATCTGAAATGTGCAGTATGAATTTTGACAACCTTATCCACCTGTGTGGCCGGATATTACTCATGCCCTCCCTCCTTGTTTTTTTCTGAGACAGAGCCTTGCTCCGTTGCCCCGGGTAGAGTAGAGTGTAGCAGCGTCATCACAGCTCACTGCAACCTCAAACTCCTGGGCTCAAGTGATCCCCCTGCCTCACCCAAGAAGGGAGTTAAAAAAGATCAACAAGAAAAACTGAAAAAAATGTCTGCACTGTTACTAATTTTCTTTTATTTTCATAAATTTTAGAACTCTCTACCTGTATGCCCAATTTATTACTTTCACAAATGTGAACTAAATGCAGAAAGGAAAAAGTTCTGTTTCCAAAAGGTTCTTTTTGGCAGAAAGTAACAACTGATCTTATTTTAGCAAATAGATTTAAATTATCTAATATTAATCAGAATGGACATGGTTAGTAATTTAATCTGCTTAAAGGCACTGAGAATAAGTTTCCCGCGCCACCCCCACCCCCGGAAATTCCCAGTTTGCTTGAGTTAGTACCCCCTAAAAATTCCACCTTCAGATGCCTTAGCATGCTTTCCAACCCTAAATTCAAAGTTAAAACAACTAAAATATTATATTTATGTTTTCTCATTATATCAAACCCTGTCACATCACTTATGGTATATTACTTAATGATAAATAGTGCCATAAATGAAATTGCATGCTATAAAATATCATACTAGAATAAATAGAACAGGGAACTCAGTGGGTTCATTTTATTTTCCTTGAACCATTTACCAAGCATTGCTATTATCTTCAGTGACAGAAACCGGTGATGACAAAAGCCTTGTATTTTCTGCTGCTGAGCTGAAAATACAGATTAGGAAACAGGCAGGGTTTTTTATAATTTTATTTTGAGGTATATAAATAATCATTCTGCTGTTTCCAAGGGCGATGGCAGCCATTTTGACATGAAGCAAGGCAAAAATAAATAAATAAATAAATAAATAATTTACTTTTCGATGCAAAAGCTAAATGAAGCCTCAAAAAATCATTTAATCTTGTCCTCTTTCTCTAACCAGAGCTGAACCTAAAAATGGCAAAGAGAGATGAATCAAGGTCTGAGATGAAATTCAAGTTAGTTTTTTTCAATAATCATTCTTTCAGTCACTCACTGATTCATCCACTCAACCAATGCTAATGAATGTTTTCCAAGCTGGGTACTGGAGCTGCAGGTACCTAGCATATTTTATTCTCAATACTTGCCTTCAAGAAACCTGCAGGGGGTGACTCAAAGTTTTGGGGTGTGAAAAAAGGATGGTAAACAGTTCTGAATGGTGAAAGGTCTTTGACCAGCCTTTGAGGTGCCACAAAGCTGAGTAAAGGGTGGTCATAGAGAGGCTGAAGAGATGGGGAATGTGTGATTCATACTGAGGTCACTGTAAGGCTATTGACAGACTTTAAACAGAGGAGTGAGAATGTAGCGTTTACATTTTAGAAATATTATCATTGCAATATGGAAAAATGTCAGTTTAAATCCAAGCAAGAAGACCACTTATAGCCTCTTATTGGTGAGAAATTATTGACACAAATTGGGGACAGAGCGAGTGGATTGCTGCAGAAAAAGTAAAGACTGTTTCAAGAAACTACTCTGTTTAAAACCATGTGTTTTGCTTCCATTTCTCTTTCAGAAACTTTATTCCACATCTTTGGGTTGGAATATCCAGGGACAGAGAAATTAACATTTTAACTTTTTTAGAGCGAATCTTCGAATACACCCAAAAGTTTTTAATAAACTTCCATCTTCCTTTTTTTCTTATTTTAGCAATCCACCTTTCCATATTACTCTGCTTTCCAATAGTTTAATAAAAAATTTTTAATTGAACACTGGCAAACCATTTAGACCAAAGTCTAAAAGTTTTTATCCTTGGTGCCAAGCACAGGGCCATGCACTTACCAAGTTTTTCATAAATATTAAATTTAGGCGTGAGTGAATTATTTAATAGATGTTATTAAATTGGTTACAGTGAATCTCCCCTGAAGAACTTGGTAATAACAGGAGTAAGATGGGCTTCTGAGGTTAGATTGGCGAGATATGAAAAATCACATTAAAGGGACAGAAAAAATACATTCAGGTGACTAAGAGTAGATTGCATCCTGAGCAAATTCATTTATTGTCTGGAAATATTTATTTCCTAGAAATTGTTCTAGGCACAGATATAAAGTGGATATGAGACCAAATCAAATGTTAGACAGATTAAAAAATTCTTATTAGGATACTTTGCTGTCAAGTGACAAAGATCGAACTGAAAATTACTTAAATGAAATGAAAGAAAGAGAGAGGGAAAGGGGGAGAGAGAGGGAGAGAGAGAGAGAGCAATGAAGTAATTTTTAAGGTTTTTTTTTTTTTTTTTTTTTTTTTTTTTTTAACCTGGAGGTGGCAATTCCATATGGTAGACTTTGGGCTGTCTGAGATCAGTTGCTCAAACAATGCCATAGGACTTTCTCTCTTTCCACACTTTGCACAAACTTCCCCATCGATGGTAGCCATGATGGCCCTTCAATATTCATATCTCATCAGTTTATCTGCCCTAAGAAGGGCACTTCCTTTCTTTGAAACCTGATTTTTAGAAAGTCCTAGGCAGATATTAGTTTAGTCAGCTTGTTCTACGTATACATTTTTTAAACTATCACAACAGCCAACCAGCTCTCCATTTAAATGGATAGAAAAAACTTGATTATTAAAAAAGAATGTGATAGCTTCAGCTATCTGGAAAATAGAGATTCTCAAACGCCAATCTGGCAGTGTCCATCAAGTGGTAAGGCCGATTGATGTTATCCTTCTTGTAGAAATGGATGCATCTAAGTGTAATCAAATGCCTAAATGCTCAGGCAGCTAGTGATAGAGTTCATGGATTCTTTCCTTAGTAAACCTTTATGTTTGAGTCCATTCTTTGTCACTAACTTCCAGAGTAAACTTGGGCAGTTTATTTTTTCAGTTTCTTTTCATCAAAATTTAGTAACTTGCATCTCTTTACCTAATATAGTTATTAATTTATATACTAACAGCTAGGGAAGAGACTGCAGAAACCATGTTAGCACCAAATATTATGTTTTTAAGGAAAACAGAGTGATAGCAGAGAAACATCTCTTGTATTATTTGTGCACATTTAAAAAAAAATAATTTTCCTAAGTGAAGTAATCTTTATTTTCTTTAGGATAACATTCTCCCAAACATATACCTTCCAGTTTCCTAGGATTACTTCAAATTTTTTCTCAGAAGGACTGGCAAAAGCTACCCTGATACTGTTGAACACATTATGAATGTTTCCCTATCTCGGGGCTTTTGCCCTTGCTCTTCCCACTTTGGGAATCTCTGTCTCCTAGATTCCTTTTTGTCTTCATCCTTTGCTATCTTCTTATGTTAACTCAAATATCACCAGATGAGAGAGTCTTTCTTCACCATTCTATTTAAAATTGCCATTGTCCCCTACCTCTGTACAGAGGGCTATTACATCTGAAATCTAAGAATTAAGTATTATTATATATTAATAAAACTGTGTTAGATTTCCATAAAAAGTCCTAGCTAGACTAAACAATTTATGGAGCATCCAGACAAAAATGGAATATAGTATTCCTATAAAAAATCATGATAGATACCTATGTGTTAATTTTTAGGATGTATTGCTACCTTATTTTAGTATGCATCCATTTATTTATAAAACTATAAATATATACATATGTACTCATACATATATACATCTAAAGATATACGCTATTTTTGAAAAAAACACAATGGCTTTTGGAATGGGAGTCTTTTTATAAAGATGTATGCATTGCTTTTCTACTAAAAGACTATTTAAAAATAAAACAGAGCAATTTATTCACTCATTACACAGGATTTATTGAATAACTGTTATGTGCTCTGGACTGTGAAAGTCAAGCAATTGAAGTTCATACTGTTGGCTGCAAGCTGGTAACTCTCATGTAAGTCTCAGATATCAATTCTAATGTCTAACATATTATTAATACATTATCTGAAGACATAACCTGGGATCCCCATTCTTGTCTAGGAGATACCATCTAAGAAGGAGGAAAGTTAATAAATGAGTAAGTGAAATATATGAAGTCTTAGATGGTTGTGAAAATAACCAATAACCAGAAAAGTAAGAGAAGGGGAATAGTGCTTTAAAGAGGTAGCAAACAGTGGTAAATTCAGACAGAATGGATAGGAAAGGAAAGGGCTGAACTGGAGAAATTTGAGACAGGACCTGAGGAACATGACAGACCAAGACATAAAGAAATGTAGAGGGCGAATATTCGGGTGGGGATAAATGCAAAGACTTTGAGACAGGAACATACATAAGTATTGAAGAAAGTACAATAGGAATGATAGCTATAGACAGATTCCCTGAGAGAAATGTTTAAACATTCTTGGAAAATCTTAGAGCATTTGCTTGAGAGAACAGCCTGCTTTGATATTGGACCAGACTACCTAGATATGGCCAAAAGAACCTTCTGTATGATCCAGTCTAATGCGATAGGATTCTATGATATAATCTGGGCACTTAACAATAAAGTGTAATTTCTTTCATTTCATTTTATTCTATTGCTCTGTTAGTTCCCTGCAAGTGAACTCACTGGAAAAGGTTGCTTTATTATGAACTATGCAGTTAAGCTTTGCTAGGCCCATGGCATAATTGCATATGAATTGCAATGCAAAATTTTCTTTCAGATAACTCCTAAGATATACAATTGCCATTTTAATGCTTTTTTTTTCCAGTTGAAAAAACATTCATGGAGATAATATTGACTATTTCTGTATCAGCTGCAATAATATTATGAAGTTGTATTATGTTGCTACATCAATACGGAGTTTATTTCATTTTGTACATGTGTAACATATTGTAAAGTGAAGACCAACGTTGCATTTTGGGCTCTTAAAATTTCTTTGTGAAAAGAATGATTTAAAATGGAAATTGTCTATGTATGCCACATGCTTTATTGAATGCACTGTTAACATTTTTTCCACACCTAATATAAATGAAAAAATATTTGTATGAGAGATTGCAATGTGCTTCTTAGTCCCGTTTTCCAAATACTACTAACCATGCCCAGCCAACAAAGAAAGGTTATTGATAATCCTCAACATTTTTCTCAGACCTCGACAACAAATGCAGAGACACGTAAAAAAAAAAAGAAAAAATTTAACCAGGATGTTTTCATGAAAAAAGCATAACAACAATAAAACTTGAACTTTTTCTGGTGCCTATAAGTTGATAAATTAGAACTTTAATAATATGCTATAATTTTTGTTGCCTTTCAAACCAAAAAGACTTATTAAAGAAAAATAATTCATTAAATTAGAGTGTCAATGCCATTGGAAAATTTTTTTAAAAGCATAAGAACAAAACACAGTTGAATTTGGTTTCAGAATATGCGTTATTTTTAAAATAAAATAGAAAAACACACTCTAAATGTGGCCCAGAATCTCAACCTTATCGATCAAGTTGACAAATTTCCCAAAAGATTTATAAAAGTGCATGTGTACTTTGTATTGGGAGATGACAGGGCTGCCCTGTGTGAGAAATATCAATCCCAGAAAGTAAGGGGTGCTGATTGCCACAGATTCTGAAGGGACTTAATGAAGGTAGAACAGCCATTCTCTGTTCTGGAATAAAGGCATCCACAAGAGACAATGCATCTAAAATCCGAAGGAAAATCAGTTCAGGCAAAGTAGACTATGAGGCATAATGCAATCTAATACATTTGTCAACAATATTTGATTTTTCCTCCTTTGGAGGAGTGGAAGGAAGTGGATATCACATTACAGGGAGTGAGGGAAAGGCTACACTGAAGATTTCCCAATGATTTTAGAAATGAGGAAAATGAGGTCACTCATTTTCACTAATATTTCCATATCAATACATAATGAATCACAAGAGAAATATGCAAATTCATCTTTCAGATTTTGAATGAATTAGTCATATCCAGAGTGTTACTTAGAGGCTATATTTCTCATTATAAATGAATCAGTTTTCCTTTTAATGTTGCTCCCCAGTCAAATGAATTTTGTCCCTGTGGTTCTACCCCTGACATAGAGACACCTCTCATTCTAAAATGCTCAGAATCATCCCCTAGACTTTGGTATAGTCATTCAAGCACTATAGATACAGTTACTTGGACTTTCTCTGCAGATCCATTCTAGACTATTACCTTGGCTATCCAAAACTTTTACACTAATTTGCATTTATTGCATATTTAAGACCAAATTCTCTGAAGATTTTAAATATATTTCCACTGGACATCATACTGCTTTTTTATTATAATATAATGATGAAAAAGAAAATATCATTTTTCCTTTATTGATTGTATAGATTTTGGGGGAAACACAGAAATCAACAGCACTGAAATTTACATCCAGTTTAACACAATAAGAGACTATTATAAAACTAAAATGAAGATTGTGAACCACTTTTATATGAGCAGGGTGGACACTCAAATTTTAACATATTACACAGAATATGGGTGAGGATGAGAAAATTCATGCATACTAAATGCATTGTCTTATTTGGAAGCATACAACTGATACTGACTCAAGGTAAGAAGAAATAAATCACCTTGTTATAAAAGTAATTATGAAAAAAATACAAAAAGATGTTTATCAAATTAAAGCTTAAATGTTAAAATGATTGCAACAAAAACAGCTTGGTAGGTAGCAAATTTAATGAAGATACTTGATTAAGTGTAATCATATCAGTAATGACAGAAAATATTGATGTGGTGTATTTCCCTGTAGAATAGCAATGAATCTCAGTTGGGTGAAAAACAATCATTTCAATGACACCAAAACCAAAACCATCCAGGTTGCATACAACTTGCCAGAAGTAGATTTTAAAATGTATATGAATTGGTTAATTTTTGGAGGGATGATAAATTATCTGAATTGACTCAAGAAGAGGAAGGATATTGGAACAAGTAAATACACAGTGCATTTTAAAACTAATAAGATATCTCCTAAAAAAAGATGCCATATTTGTAATAATTCACAAGTCTTATAAGTGTTTTAGAGAAGAAATAATCTGAAATTATATAAACTGGGAACATAGAAAAAGTTAGACATCTTTTCAAACTCAGTCAGCGAATCTAGTAAAACTGTTATACTGAAACTGTGGCAGCATTAAGTAAATGCCTTTACAAAGACCCTCACACACTGTAGGCCAATCGCACTTACAACAATAAATATAAAAATCCAAAATAAAACTTTAAAAATTAGATAATATAAAATGATCAAATAAAGTTATCCACAAGAAATCAAGACTGCAGTAGGAAAGCTATAAATAAAATGTACTAACTAGATAGAAAATGCATTTATGCAATTATTAATAATTTATTTGACAGATTAACAGAGGTAAATGTCTTTCAATAGACACAATTTTTTGAAAGTTAAAGTTATTATAAAAATAAATCTTATTGCAATAGAGATAGATAGAATCTTCCATCAATTGATAAATCATCCACAATTGCCTTAAAGTAAATATCATCTTCTAAATTAAACCTGAAAAGCCAAATGCCTATCATTTCTCCCCATTAAGATACTAACAAATGGTCTAGTTATTGCAGTAAGACAAGAATGAAAAGAGTAGAGAGTGGGGTCTATGAATACTGAAAACAAAAAGACAAATCTGATATTGTTTCCAAAAATTATAATCTTTGACTTACAAAATTTATTTAAAACATAAGAATCAAAGAAAGCTTAATTTTCAAGTTTAGAGTTTTAAATATAAACTATAATTTCTTTGGGAAAAAAACTCCAGTTTTTGATATGAAGTTAAAATGCTTCATTATACCATACACAAAAATAAATTCAAAAGAGATTAGTTTTTTAAATTATCCATATATTGGAGAAAATTATGGAACACAATGTTAAAGGGAAAGCCTTCTAGAAATGCAAGACACAAATTGCAGATATTTTGGAAATGAGGAAAAGGGATTGCCCAAGTATACTAAATCATGTCAAACTACATAAAGCTAAAATGTTCATGACTATTTGGGAAACCCCTTTGTGTGTTTGTGTGTGTGTGTTTATGAAAGTCCATTCTTCATTTAGTGCTCCTTAGCTTTTACCTAATGTGTTTTTCTTTTCTTATTTCAGCATGTTACTGGGGTTCAAATGTTTAGGTTAGGTATATTTCCTTTGCCCCATCTGAGTCAGAGCTTCAAGCGTATCCATCCCCCAGACGGTGCACACGGCACTCATTAGGTGTGAATATACTCATCTCCCCCTTTCACCTACCCAACACCTGATGAATTTTACTACTACTGTATGTGTACATAAGTGTTGATCAGTTAATATCAATTTGATGGTGAGTACATGTGGTGCTTGTTTTTCCATTCTTGGGATACTTCACTTAGTAGAATGGGCTCCAGCTCTATCCATGATAATACAAGAAGTGCTAGATCACCATTGTTTTTTTGTGGCTGAATAGTACTCCATGGTACACATACACTACATTTTATTAATCCATTTATATATTGATAGGCACTTGGGCTGTATCCACATCTTTGCAATTGTGAATTGTGCTGGTATAAACATTCCAGGGCACATGACTTTTTTATAGAATGTCTTTTTTTTTCCTTTGGGCAGATGCCCAGGAATGGGATTTCTGGATCAAATGGTAGGTCTACTTTTAGAACTTTGAGATATCTCCACATTACTTTCAAGAGATGTTGTACAAGTGTGCAGTCCCACCAGCAGTGTATGAAGTTTCTATCTCTCCACATCCATGCCAACATTTATTGTTTTGGGACTTTTTAATAAAAGTCATTCTCATTGTAGTTAAGTGATATCTCATTGTGGCTTTGATTTGCATTTCCTTGATGATTCGAGATGTCGAGCATTTTTTCCCATGTGTGTTGGCTATTAGTCTATCTTCTTCTGAAAAGTTTCTGTTCATGTCCTTCACCCGCTTTTTAATGGGATTATTTGATTTTTTTCTTGCTGATTTTCCTGAATTCTATATAGTTTCTAGTTATTAGCCTTTTATTGGATGTGCAGCATGTGAACATTTTCTCCCATTCTGTAGCTTGTCTGCTCTCATGATAGTTTCCTTGGTTGTGCAGAAGCTTTTTATTTTGATCAAGTCCCATTTATTTATTTTTATTGTTGCTGAGATTGCCTTTGGGGTCTTCTTAATAAATTCTTTGCATAGCCCAATGTCTATAAGAGTTTTTTGAGCATTGTCTTCTAGAATTCTTATACTTTCATGCCTTAGGTTTAAATCTGTTGTCCACAATGATTTGATTTTTGCAAGAGGTGAGAAGTGTGGATCCTGTTTCAGTCTTCTAGATGTGGCTATCTAATATTCCCAGCACCATTTATTGAATAAGTATTATTTTCCCCAGTATTTGTTTTTGTCTGCTTTGCCAAAGATTAGATGGCTATATGAGGATGGTTTTATATCTGCATTCTCAGTTCTGTTCCATTGGTCTGTCTCTGTTTTTGTGCCAGTACCATGCTGTTTTAGTTACTATAACCGTGTAGTATAGCTTGAAGTCTGGTAAATTGATGCCTCCCAATTTGTTCTTTTTGCTTAAGATTGCTTTTGCTATACAGGGACTTTTCTAGTTCCATATGAATGTAGAATTATTTTTTCTAGATCTGCAAAAAATGATTTTGGTATTTTAATAGGGATTGAATTGAATCCTAGATTACTTTGGGTAGTAGAGCCATTTTAACAATGTTGACTCTGCCAAGCAATATGAATGGTATGGTTTTCTACCTCTATTTACAACTTCTGCCATTTCTTTCTTCATAGTTTTGTAACTCTCCCTGTAGACTTATTTCACCTCCTTAGTTAAATATATGCCTAGGTATTTTATTTTCTTTGTTGCTATTGTGAAGGGTATTGAGTCTTTGATTTGGTTCTCAGTTTGACTGTTGTTGGCATATAAGAACGCTACTGATTTGTGTATATTGATTTTGTAACCTAAGACTTTGCTGAATTTGTTTATCAATTCCAGTAGATTCATGGCAGAATCCTTGGGGTTTTCTAGATATAAGATCATATCATCAGCAAAGAGTGATAGTTTGACCTCTTCTATACCCCATTTGGGTGCCCTTGATTTCCTTCTCTCATCTGATTGCTCTCGTAGGACTTCCAGCACTATGTTGAATAAAAGTGGTGATAGAGGGCAACCTTGTCTTGTTCCAGTTCTAAGCAGGAATGTTTTTGATTTTTCCCCATTCTGTATGATGTTGGCTGTGGGTTTGTCATATGTGGTGCTGACAGGTGGGACAGTTGAGGCATCATGGAATTATAAGACTGGAAATAATTTTTAAATATTGATTACAAATTAAGTTACTGGAGAAACATGGCTCTACTAGGTCCAGAGGCTCTAAAGTACTTTGGTCCAAACCCTTTCATATGTGACCAAATTCTTTCTGTGCTGACCTCCTTTTTTATTTGCTTCCCCAAACATTTTAAAATACCTCTGTAGAGTGTCTCCCAAAGCAGAGTTTTCAACAGTATAAGTGGCTCTACTTTTGAAAGGACAGACTACAATTCATTTGCAGCCTTTTTTCCTCATAATAATTTAATATAAAAAGAAATTGTCTGTTGGATTTGACCAAAAACAAGGCATGCTCACATTTATTATCTAAAAAAGAGATATAATAATACAACTAGTTTATTACTAGTGATAGCAAAAGCTGGGCAACATACAGAGAGAAGCCTTCAGAATTTGATGAATATCAGTGTACACTGGGGAAGCTGAATCTACTATTGATGATTACTCATAGTTTCAAAATTCTCCAAGTCTTCTGTATTTGAGAATTTTTAGATGCAGTACAAAATTGACATTTAAAGCACAATGGACCCAAACAATCTCATATTTATATTTAACTAAGTTAGATATTTTTGTAGTTTTTAGAGAGTTTCTATATCATTGCCTTGTAAATATCCCAGGAACAAACCAGGAAGTCATGTTTAATATAAGCACTTTCTACAGCATGTAAGCAGAAGGCTTCAGTAAACTATATAGCATAAAGGAACTACTCACATCCAGAAAAACTATTGGTTGATTTAGTAATAAAGAAAACGTACTTATTTTTTAAGGGGAGGCTTTAGCTTGCAGATTAAAAGATGAAGAGTGAAGATTCTCTTAGAAAAAGAACTACTTTATAAAATAGTAGATTTCAAAATTTATTAGACTAAATCCAGAATATACTATAACTGTCCATATCACCTGGCATAAATTTATTTCATTTTCACAAAACAGTGAAATTGTATCATATTTAGTGAGTTCCTGTAGACTGTGGTATTACAAGATAAGGGTTCACAACTGGCTATTTATGATGTGGTAAGTTTGCGAGATCAACATTTATTTCTCACGATTTTGAAATAATACAATCGGGGTTGCTGTGTATACACACACACACACACACACACACACACACACACACACACACACACATATATATGTTTCTCCAAAAGAACAAGTAAAAGCAACTCTTCTGTGGAAAAAGAGCATAAGATTTGGAGTTATAAGATATGGGTTTATGTTCTAAATCTGACCCATCTTATCTTTGTTTTGGGATCAGTTTGTTAGCTTTCTTGTATCATAATTTTTGTAACTCATATTACAAAAGAAGTTGAAATGCAGTAGTAGAGCACATTGTAAAGTTTATACAGTATGTCACAAATATGAACATCACTGGAACAGCTCATCATTGGAACCACTCTACCACTATAAGTTGTTTAGCAAATTTTTCAAGGATATGTACAACTGATTTTAAGAAGATCCCTTAAAATCCAATTAGAGATGACTTAGAGTTAATTTCACATGAAATCCAGAAGCCTCTGTATTATGAGAAATCAGAAATAACTGGAAAAAGTTTGATGTGCTGATCAAATGTTGTTGATTCTATCCCCAGTATCTGCTGTGTTAAACATACTGTACCTTATTTAAAAGTAAGGTGTGACCTGGTGAAACAAACAAATAGTGATTGAAGTGGGAAGCGGTTAATGCCACTATGCACATTTTCAGAGAGATGATTGATAGAAACTCTAGATATGATTCAATCTTATGAAAGCATGGCTGTCAATAATCCTTTGACCAAAAACATAACTCATTCAGGAGCATTTGGAATATTTTTTTCCATCAGAATTTAGAATTGCAACCACATATGAGGCTTCTCAGTGCTTAATATATTTATTTTTGAATGCTCACATGTTTTTTTTAAATTTTAAAAAAGGAAAGCCTAACTTACTAAAAAATTTCATGATATCTTACATTTTGATAGAACAGGTGTATAAAAATAGAGTAATAAAATTGGCAGTGTATCTTCTCATACATGTTGATATATCTTATTTAACCAAGTTTCTGCCAACAGCATTCCTAAAATACACAACTAAACTTTACTGAGTAACTACTCTTTGACAATGATATACTAATGACTATTTTAGTATTTATGTATATGCCTTTCCATTTATTTGCATGGCATGTCTATAAAAAGAGAAAAACATAGGAAAGTAAAAGATACATATATAGAGATAGATAGATAGATAGATAGATAGTGTCTACTTTCAACTAGTTTTATCTTCACACATGACTAAAAACATAAATTGCTAAAGTATGTCTACCTTTTTTAGTGTAAAAATTATTATTATAATCACATTCATCACAGAGAGCCCAAAGTGACAACTGGATAAAATAGTAGGTATTGAATTGGTTCATAAAGGTGTTTTCTTGACAAGTAAAAGAAAAAATTTGGAGAAATTTAATCGAACAATTTCATGGAAGAAGTTTCATCTAAGTTAGGTTATCAATTTTTAAAATGGTCAATTTCAAATTTTTGCCAAATAATCTATATTTGTTTAGAAAAAATTATAATTCTGTGCAATATTCTGCTATTATAGTTTCTTGTCAGTGTATCATTTGGAAATAATGTATCATAAAATAATTCAGGATTTGAAATGTTCCAGTGATTTACTATATTCAGGGATCATTAAAAGTGTCAGCTTCAATAATTTGGAAAATAGAATGAAATTTTATACATACGAGTAAAAGCAGACATTCATTTATCACATCTCACATCAAAATAGCAATATAAGTACTCTTAAAACACTGGTATAAAATACATTTTTTTTTATTTTTAGCATTCGAGGGTATGTTAAGAATTGTTTGATAATGAAATAGAATTTAAATCGAAAATCTTCAATATCACTTGCTTAATAGTATTTAGAGTAATGATAAAAAATGCTAAAACCGAGCATTATCTCTTTGTCTATTAGTGTTCTGTGTATATTGGTTGAACCTCTCAGTTCTAACAAAAATCTATTATGCATATTTTACAGATGTGGAGAAAAAAAGCACTGACTAGTTGTATCACACAGTTAATAAAATTATAGAACCAAATGTGTGTTAGGGTAGTATACACAAGTACATATATGTGTGTATATATATATATATATATATATATATAATGAGTTACAAATAAATCAAATGCAATTAAATTCTAAAATTAAAAGTTTTTGCAGATAATAAGCACATTGTCTCCAATACGTATTAGTACATTTCTAAATTCTGGGGAATTACAAAAGGTTAATTTGTGAATTGCCACTCTAAATTTAAAGAAAATTAGGATTCAAAAAACATATGTATATCTTACAAATGAACATGAATTCCTTGCAGTGTCCAGAGCATGTGTAAGAATGCATAAAGATCATAGAAATGGCACTTCTCCAGTAATAAGGGAGGGTGTCCAACTTTATTAGAATTCAACTGAGAACTGAGCTAAAGTTTGTACAAGATCATCAAGATTTAAGTAAAAGTGAAACTTTATCATTGTCTTTTTACTGTGTCTTAAATACTTTAACATAAAACATACATATACATTTATTCACCACACTTTGGATATGGAACCAAGGTTTTGCTTCCTTCCTATTTTAGTCTGCTGTTAGTAGCTTGGTATTAACTGTTTTGCAAAAAAAAAAAATGTAGTCCAAAATACATCTCTGCCATTTCTAGTATGAATTTCTTTACAGTGAGGTTAGGATTTAGACACTGCAAAGCAATTTAAAAGTAGCAACTTCCTAATTATTATATATTCCAAACTTTAACAGCTGTCCTGTTCAAAAATTCATCAATGATCTGTTGTAGCTTTAGATCTTCCAAAAACATTTAATTTAGTATCATGGCAATAAATATCATCTTCATTGCAAACCTATATTTCATAGATTTACATAATATTTAATTCAATTATTTTATCACAAAAACAAGTGTAATTTGCATAAACATGTTTGGGAACAAGAGTCTGACTCTGTGCATGGGACTAGTTTTCTAACAGAGTGTTTGGAATACTGTAGGGATCAGCCATTGGGCATTTCCAGCAAAATGGAGACCATGAGTGTGAGTTGGTTAGGTGAAAGTTAGCTAATACACCTTCTCTCTCTGTCTCTCCATTCTTCTTGTTTCAATTTATACCTCAGAAAGTAGGAGTCTAAATTTTACCTGGATTATATAAAAAAGTGCCATGTAACTTTAATGAGAAAAATAAATACTTTTTGTGAAAAGTTTTCCTAAAAACCAAAGCTTTTCTGTTCACTTCTAGTCTTGAAGAAATTGCTACAGAATAGCAAATATTAAACGTGATTGTACTGACATGTCTCTACTGAGTGTATAAAATTGTAGTAAGATGAAACACAATAATATGTGTACAGAACTAAGTTTGTACATCCCATTATTTTTATTTTTATCCTTATTTACAAAGAAAGTATGGACTTTGGAAAATATCTAGGCAAGTTGAGAACTCTTTTGGCGTATTTTTGAAATTTTATTTATTTTTAAATTCACAAATAATTGTATATATTATTGTGTATGTTTATTTTCTAAAGGATTGCAAAAAGAGACTTGCTAATGCCTTCTATATTTGTAGTGGCACAGTTATAGATAAGCAAATGTTGCCTACAAATATATAACAATCTGGATTCTCGGCAAGATGGTGGACTAGAAGCAGCCCACAGGCGCTGATCTCAAGGAGAGGATTGAAAGTTGCAGGTGGATGCCCACCTATGGATAGACCTTCTTGGTGAGAGCATTGTGAATCATCAGAGAAGCCATAGGGGACATTCAGAGTGAAGAAGAAGATAACAGGGTGATCTACTTGGCAAGATCAGAAGGTACCTGGGGGAGGCATCCGCTCGTGGGGAAGGATAGGAGAAGAAAGCCTAGGGCTCCACATCCCTGCACGAACAGTGTGGCCCAAGCTCTGAGAGGGCCCTCACCACCACGGCAGATGTCCAGACTGATCAGGGATCTGCTTGGAGACTCTGCGGTGACACTACACAGGAGAGTCAGCACAATAGGGACCCAGTGGCTTCCATTCCTGGGTCGCTGCAACTGATGCTAGTCCAAAGCATCAGGTCTCTATTATCTATTTTAGTTGAAACTTACTCAAATTCTTGGAATTTCAAATATCAGCTTTAATTGTTAAAAGCAAGTGAAAACTATACCTAGTAGGGTTTCTTTGAGAAAATGTTTTAAAGAAGTAAAATTATATTAAATTTCTAAAGTTAATATAAAAATGCAACATATAGTTTTGTTATAAGTACCTAAATAAATCCTTCAATATTTCAGGGATTTCATACTTTTTTCAATTGTTTATATATCTCCAACATATAGACAATTCTCATTCTCTTTATGGTTGATTAACACTTGAAACACTTCTTCTAGGAGAGAGACCAAGCCCCTTCTACAATTAAACCTGAAAAGACAACATATTCTTTGTTTTTAGGTTCCCAGCATTGAGGAATGACCATTCTGGGGAAGGAGTGGCATTACCCACATCCAGTGTCTAAAGGCAACAGTGGCCATGTGTCTTTATAGAGTGTCTGATACATGGTTTGGTTTCATTCTCAGTGTCAGCCACCATAATTGCTAGCCATTTTTGTAACATTATTCAGTTGATTATTTTCATAGCTATCCTTTCAAATGCCTTTTTTGGCTTCATAATTACTTTTTAACTAATAACTCTCCCCAATACACTTTTTTGTGTTTGAGGACTTTACAAGTAAACAAATTATAAATGGCTGCAAAGAATAAAAATAAAATAAAAAAAAAAACAACAAAAAACGAAAACAAACACTCTCCTCAAGGTTAAGAGACTTGGTATCAAGTCTAAGGTGTATCATTAACTTTACCCATGACCTCAGGAAGATCCCTGGACCACTATTTTTTAATATGTGAAATAAATAATTGCCTAGAATACATCACTGATAAAAGCTTCATAATTAGCTTGATGTTTTTCAGTGCAACCTTAAGAGTTATAATTCCAATTTTAGTTTATATGTTGTAGTTTCCTGAGAAAATGAAATTGTAAAAAATACAATGAAATTAATCATAAGAAATGAAGGAACTTCAGACAACTTATTGCAGTAAATTATTTAAAAAAAAATGTCTGGCTTAAGAAGGAGAGAGCGAGGGAGAGAGAAATAAAGAGGTAAAGAGAAAGACGGGGTAGAGATTCTCTCAAATACATCAGTATGGCTAATCTCAGTATGTCTAAATATCATAGCTCTGCACTCCAACTGTGATGATAGATACTAGTCTAGAAATTTATACAAAATTAGTATTTATTTCAATGGTGCCCTAAATTAGTCACCTGGGCACCTAAAATTGGTCCTTTACTACCCTAACAGAACATAATCCACAATTTTGAATTTTTTTTATTCTGATATTAGTACATGTAATCAAAAAATGTTGATATCCTACTTTCGTTTAATTCCCACAGAGAGAAATGTGCATAAATGACAATGGATGAACTAAAGTTGCAGGTAAAAAAATAATGCAAAGTTTTGAGAAAATGAAAGCATTTCAGGAATTTCTTACCTAGCCTTGGTCAGCCCAAGAGCATGGACACTTTACACTAACAAAGAATGACATTTTATAGAACTAGCAAGGGCAGGGAATAGAGGACAGCTTGTCTTCTCCATATGTTCAGGGCAAACTCAGATGGCACTAGGTAAATAATGCACAGGGTGAAATAAATGAATTTCAGTTCTAGCTTTCCCCTAGCTCTCTCTGTGACTTTGGAAAAGTCGTTTTTCTTCTCTGAGTCACAGTTTTTCCATTTGTCAAACAAGAATGATAATAATGTCTATTTCTAATGCCTGTGTTTACGGTTGAAACGAAATAATGCAGGTGAACCTATTTTGTGAACTTTAATGTATTTACTGTGCAAAAAGATAGCACGTAAAACTTGGAAAGGTGTTTCTTTCCTGCTCCTTTTCGAATGTGCCAAGATATTACCATTTAGTGGCTTAAAAAAGCACAAATAATTGATTGACATTCTACTTTTCAGCGAAGAGGTAATCTAGTTGTCAAAATGATTTCTTTTTCTTTCCTCAGAATACTCTCTAAGAATGTGGGACTGTTTATAGAGTGTTATTAAGTGGTGTAGTAAGGAAGTCTTCCCTAGCCCATAGTAGATTTCCCAGTGGCATGAACGGGTGGGGCTCAGTGCAGTCTCTGAGAAACACAGCAGCAGGTATTTAATAAATATTTCAAATTACACAGAATACACTGAAAGTGTCTGGTAATAAAGTGCTTTTAAACACACTAAAAGTTATATAAAGTCCAATATATTGTTTAAAGAACAAAGAAAACTGCAATTAAATTTTAAAATGTCAGAAATCTCTTCAGCAATTATCCCCCAGAAAATGTGATTGACACTTTGATTGTGTATCTAAAATCTAAGCAGCTTAATGCCTTATACTCAGATGGAAAAAGTGGAGGAATGCATAGAATTGTGATTCTCGGGCTCTCCTCCCTCCACTGTATGCAGATCCCTTAGTGGTATATAAATGATTTCACGACCAAGCTTCTCACAATAAATAATTTACTTCCCCTCCATATTCTTTATGGGTGCTGTATACACTCTTTATGAGACAGCAATAAAATTCAGTAGGTTTCTTTATTTGACCAATGTTGTTCGTTCAGGGAAGCAACACATATACCCTTAACTACTTCTATAGTAAGCCTCTGTTTTTATTGCACAGCTGAAGAATACCGTTTTCTTTTAAGTCAAATCTTACTGCTGATGAAGTTATATAGATGATACATGGACTAGTAATTTGCTAACTTACAATAAAATAAAATCAATGAAAAAACTATACAGAGCATAATTTCATTGTCGTGATAATACAGAAGGTATTTTAATGGTCTCAAAATGTATTAAGAACATCTGTACGCCTATCGGTTGTCATTTTACCAAAAGATACAAAGAAGTGATAATTAGTGGGGAGTTCTGACTGATGACTTTGGTGAGTAAGCCAGCTTTTGCAGAACCTGTACAACCACAAAAATGCAATTTTCATTCAAATACGATATCCCCACACCTCTTAAAATAGCCCCCCCATTTCTTTCTTTTCGTGCCTGTCTGCCTACCTGAGGGTGTGATGAAGAAGGGACCAGGGATTATGTGGCTGGCAGAAAACACAATCGGCCAACATCAGTCTGAGGATATTGCCATCCTGTTAATGTCAACATGCTCTTGGATGGCTGCATATTCCCCCTATTTTGTGTCATGGGAGGCCCCTAAGTAGACCTGTTTTCTTTTCTTTTTTTTTTTTTTTTTGTAGAATAGATTATAAAAGATGCACTATATCCCATCCTAGAGTGATACAAAAGAATTTAAAATCTCCATTAGTGCCTGATTATGCCCAACTCTGCAACCCTTTCTACCTGCCTGCAAAAAAGAGAGAGAGAGAGAGAGAGAAGAAATTGCACACACACACACACACACACACACACACACACACACACACACACACACTGGTCAAGAATTCTAGGAAGGAAAGCACATTGAAAGACCACAGACTTTGGTGTTAGAAAACCTACGTTCAAATCCTGGTTCTTTTACTAACTAATTTTGTAGCTTTGTGCAAGTTACTTAATTCTTCTGAATATCATATGGATGCAGTGAGGATTAAATTAGTTACCACATAAAACTCGTTTTGCATAGTTTCTCTACACAAAGTATAATAACTTTCCTGAAATACTGTTCTGAAAGCTTTTTGGGAGTCACATAATTCCTGTTCCATATTTTCCTCCAGGCACTGGTGCAGTGACCAGACCCTCAACTGCTCTATGTCTATCTCATTTTCTGCCCAGGGAATTCTCTAACTCCACTGAGATTTACAAATGAGGAAACCCATGTATTAATGCCAGAATGGCCTGGGGGTATGGGGGAGCTAACATTCAAAAGGGCAGCCCTTGAATTATGGAGGTCGGATGGTAGGTGGGAAAAGCTCATCCTCTTTTTCCTTCTGGAACTCATGCTGCATATCTCATTAGAAGGTTCTGGTAGAGTCAAACCTCAGTTGCTCACAGTGCATCAAATAGAGAATTCACCATTTTCTGCTTCCTATATATTTTTCTCCCCAATCTTTCTCCTACTCCCTGGAATGACTTTTTAAATTAAATTACCGCATATGAAACCATCCTTTAGAAATCAACAAAGGGGCGTGAGGCAAGAACTGTGGTAAGGACCTAAAACTCAGCAAAGGCACAGGCGTAGCTAAAAATGATGATAATAGCCAGCCACTGTCCCCTCATTTGCTTGATAATAATCAGCCACTGTCCCCCTGATTGTGTCTCTATAATTGCTACTCTGGAGTCACATAGCTGGTGGTCATAAAGACTTAACTTTCTCTGGAAATAACATCACCTTTTCAAAACCTAAAGGTAGTTTTGAGATATCTTCCAAGCCCACATTCCAGTGGATTGGCTGACCCAACCAAACCAGCAGCCCATACCAAAGAACTGATTCAGCTGGTATTGCAACTCCTACCAAAGAACCGACTCAGCAAATAAGACAATTTCTACACCCCTATGGTTCTGCCCCAAACCCAGCCAATTAGAAGACCCATTGCCAAGACTTTTGCCCTCCAAACTCTCTTTAAAAATCCTTTCTTCCAAATTTTTGAGGAGACGGATGTGAGAAATGCCTCCCATCTCCTAACATTGGTGCCTGCGATATTAAAATTCCCTCTCTGCTGTAACCCTGCTGTCTCAGCGTATTGGCTTCTTCTTGAGCAGTGGGCAATGAACCTGGCTGGGTTGTAACACATACAAGCCCTTGTTTCAGTCTCTACTTTCTTGGACTGCGGTATAATTCTGGCTAAGACAAAATTGTCAACGTTCTTAGATTATTTCTAGAAACAATGGATTGGAGGTAAATGAGAACTAGAGTGTCTTGATTGCAAATTAGTAACCAATCTTCTCCACCAATGTTTTCAGGCCCTTCACAAGGGGATTTTGCAGCACCTCACATTAACAGATAGGGTCCATGTTACTCCCTTTGAGAACAGAACAGTGACAAATATGATGTGGAAGCCAGTACACGTTGGAAACAAACTCAGAGTCAGACTTCCTCTCTCTTGTTGTGCCTGGGAACCCTATAGCTACCACCAGATGAATGTGTCTAGTGTAGTTATCTGATGATGAGAGATACCTGGCCAAGCCCTCTGTGTCACCTGAGATAACATCAACCAACGAGGAGACATACAGATGAGGCTAACGAAGCCATTCTACACCATCCATGCCTGGCTGAACCACCAACTGAGCACAGAGATCAGCAGTGATTCATACTTTAAAAAAAAAAAAATAGTAATAGTCTGGCCAGAGAAATTGTGAAGAAATTAATATAAATGTTGCTATGATGCTCATTTTGGGGGTAGTTTACTATGCAGCAAAATCTCACTAATACAGACAGAGTCCATATTGATCACTATTGCTTTATTTCCCCACATCAAGTAAGACCCTTGGATTTAACTTATTCTTTTGAAAATGAGACTAATTGCAATTTTATTGTACTTGACAGGTTTTCATTATACATTTTATGTGTTTTCCTATGTTTTTTTCTATTATTGTTCCATCTTGACTATTAGAGATTCACTTTATAGATTTTCACATAACAAAATTTTAAAAAGTTTTTATGTTTTTGATCACTGGTATGATGATCTCCATTTGTACATGCCTTGTACTGTACATTCTTTTGTAATTCTCTCCCATATTCTATCAAGGTAAGTCTGTGTGACCAGTAGAATACGGCAGAATTGATGGCATATCAATTTTTGAGATTAGTTTACAAAAGACAGCAGCTTCTGTCTTGAGCTTACTCCTCTCTCTATATATATTTGTATTTGTTATCTATATCATATATAGATGATAAATGTGACACATATAACCTAGATTTTATGTATATCATCACTTCCACTCTGGGGGAAGCCAGCTACCTACTATGTCATAAAGACACACAAGCAGGTTAAGGAGAGGCCCATATTAGTGAAGAACTAAGGTTTCTTGCCAATAGCTGTTGAGAGACTGAGTCCTTCCACAACGATGTTGAGTAAATTTGGAAGTGGTTTCTCCCAAGTTGAACCTTCTGATGATACTTCTACAATGAAACTTCATGAGACACCCTGATTCATGACCACCCAGCCAAGCTCTTCCTTAATTTTTGACCCACAGAAACTGTAAGGCAATTATTGTTTGCTGTTTTTATCTGCTCAGTTTGTGGGGGGAAGTGTAATTTGCTATATAGCAATAGATAACTAAAACAATGTTCAACAGAGATGGGCCATGTGATGTTGATCAGATATTTGTCCTGCATCTCCTTATGAAGCTTAATCTGTACAAGTAATTTTTAGTCCTGGGCTATTTCAGAAACTTTTCTTTATGGCCAGGAAATTCAGGCTCAAAATCTAATCAAACAACCAATCGTCAGTACACACTCTTCTGAATTACAAGATAATCCTTAACATTTTTAATATTATGATGGTGTTTTTGTAAAACTCATTTTAGAAAAATCAAGGGAACAAAGTATTTGTTGAAGATATTAATAGAGTATTAGCAGGCAATTGCAGAGATCTGGTCACAGCCTTTTGGGACTTACACCTGTAATCAAAACTCTTAGGCTCTATTATTAAATACAAACGCATGCATGTACCTGTGCACAAGTGCATGCTTGTGCACTCACACGCAAATACACACAATACACTGTAAACCTTTCAATGCGTGCCTGTGAAATCAGGGCACCTATCTTTCATTATTATTATTATTATTCAGCTCATTTGTTGTAGACAGCTTAACCTTGGCTTGCTTGCACTTTCAATGCCTCATCAGAGCATACTATTTCTGGAAAATTACCCCTGCCATAGAGTTTTGCCAGTCTTTCCAATGCACAAATCTGATGTATCCTGAGTGTCACTCTCCACTTATGCCGATCTTTGCTATCTGAAGGTATAGCCAACTAATTTCCATCCATCTATTTATGCACACAACCATTCTTGGATTTATCCTAGAGGTATATATCCTGTAATTTGTCAGTGAGTGAAATGTTTCTAGAAAAGCACTTCTCCTGGAATATTAGATTTTTCTTGTATATGTATATATTTATAGGCATTTTCTTAGAGACAATTCTATAATCCAAACTAATGATTTTCAACAGCAGAAAAGTCAGAATTTCTTTTGGAGGGAAAGTAAAGAATGACAAGGAAATATTTCACAATAGTCAGCTATTTCATATCCCTGAAAGAAAAATAGGCTAATACTGTCTCAGAGTGAGAAGATGAGTTGGGTAAGTGAGACAGTTTGAAGCAGGTGGCCCAATCTCCATAGGAGTCTGTCTACATGCTGATAAAACCATTATTTCAGCAATTTCACTTCATGAAAAAATAAATAAAATATCTCTTGTTAATGTAAATGCCACAGGTTGGTGACATTTTTGGAGTCGTGCCACCAAACTATGAATGATGTGAAAATGCATGATGCTTGCTGAGTGCACTGCTCAGCTGTTTGTTCCGTCCCACAGACAACCAGATTGATGTAGTCTGCTCACACAGAGAGAGGTCACAAAAATATCTACAACACCTTAAAATATCAAATTAAAGCTTAAAATATAAACTTTTGAATATTTTCCCATTTATGCCTACCTTTGTCTTGTCTTCCACTCACCCCAAGAATGTACCCCAGGCAGATGAAATCTCAGAGATAAAGAATTCATTTCCAGAATATGTTTCCTTGGTACATTAAAAACAGCTTTTAAGATTCTATTTTCTGGTTACATATTATTTTCCCTTATCATCCAACAACTGTAATATTAAGGAAATTTACTGTGTAGCCCAGGGCCTTGGGAGGATAGGACCAAAATACTATATGACTGTAGATTGGGGAGGCTATTTGAAGCTATCCAAATTATGTTCATTGAGGTATAGTTTACTACTTCAACCCTGTGAAGTACAGAAAATCAAATGTGCATGCTTCGCAGAAAATACAGGGAAAGATCCACATCCCAAACAAGTAGAAAAATTACGTTCATATTTAAATGGTATTTTGATAACTTTATGCAACTCTTTTTCTGAAGTTTCTCTTGCCTACTTGCAGGCAGAATTATCCTCACAGTTGTGAGAATATACACTTTACACAAAACCCCATAAGAACCCTTACTTCATTACAGCATGCACAGCTTTCCCCCCCAAGACAGTAAATAACTTGAAGACAAAGATTTATCTCTGTTATTACATTCCCCAACCATATCTCATTGCCCAATAATTTACTAGACACTCCAAAATATCTGACAAAGGTTAACTGCTACTTAAAATGATTCTAATTGAGGATCATGAAATATTACAAAATGTCTAAACACTGGATTTGTTAATGAGTGGTTAACTATCTTCTATTTTTACCAATTTTATGAGCAGTCCCAAATGTGGAATGTTGAAGGAGTATTAGAAAATTAAAGAGTGAAATGAAAACACATCAGCAAACAGCAAACAGCAACAGGAGGATGGGGGAGAGGTGAGTCAGGGTCAGAGGTTGGAGCACGAAAGATGCCTTGTAGTAGGATGTACAGACAGACCCACAGGGCCTGGCCCATACATTGCTACACGGCTTTTGGCAGGGGCTAAGCAAGAGTCAGGATACAGATACGAAAACTACCCTCTCCTCAGTGAACCCGTTCACATTTGGCTGCAGCTCTAGTCTCATGATCTTCCTTGTTCCTGCTCAGGTACTGAAACTGGTTTGCAGTCTTCCCAGAATGATGGAAGCTCCTGTCTCTCATTTTAATAGATGAGTTCTCTATTTAAGCCAGGTAGAGTTGGTTAATGCTGCTTATAGCTAAGAATCTTGCTTGCGGTGGCCATGATGACAGGTTTTTAAGCACAACTGAAGTATTTCAATTACTAGACCTGAGATACAATATAGGGATTATTCACCAGAAATGGGATACACATTTTGTTGATTCATTATGGTGTAATATACAATACCTAACAAAATGTATTGCAGCTCATTTGTTGATAAAAAGAATCTGTTGCATAAATAAATTTGTGGGTGAAAGAATGGATATGTGAATTGCCAGAGAGAACAGCGGAAGAGTATTCAATGCTACTCAGCTCACTCAAGTTACAGTTAAATCTTCCTCAAATTCTAACATAACCCCACAGAGTATACAGAGCAATGAAGAAATATTCGGGGACTTTTTAGACAGGGAAGATTTAGTTTACTAATTAACTGAATCAGTGTATTTACATGCTCGTGGGCAACAAGAAACTGAGTGCCATACTTGCCAGATTGGATGAAGTGTAATTTTATTTTTTTTCAGACCGAAACTAGAGTTCAGGTCTGTGAAATATAGAAACTTATTAACACTTACAAGAAAAATCTTCTTTCTTTGTCAGAAAGCAATTTCAATTTGTACAGAATATACTTATTCTTAAAATTGTTTCGGCTATCATTACCCCTTCCTATCCAGGACTGACCATATTGCCAGACTGGTGAAGGGTCTGAGATTTCACTTCACTTACAAACTCACCAGTGAGATTAATATCGTCTCATATACATTGAAAGTTTGATTTTGACACATTTTTTAATCACAAATCTCCCACTTATTGGATATTTTACACTTAGATATTTTCACACTAGATGAAATTAAATATAGTTAAAATCAACCTAATTCTCCCAGCAGTATAACAATCCTTCTTCTGCTTTACTAGTTTATCCTTATAGTACCATACCTTTCTTATTTAGGCTTAGTACACTGAAAATGCATTTGATATATTTCTCTCCTTTGCTCTTCTTATCTGATCGATGAATTCTCCCTGTACAATATGTCTCTCACCAGGATCCATAGTGCTAATTCTGCTCTAGCAAGTTTATTGTGAAATGTTCCCCTAATTTTGCTTTTGCTGTTAATGGTTCTTGTTTAACTAGCCCCATGTATTCCCTAGAATGAAATATGATTTCTATAATTCATTTAACAATCTCCTTACTTTTCATTCACTTTTTAATCTTTTATAATCTACCATAAAAATACCTTTTTTATCCATCTGGACTGAAATAGTGGTCTTGTCTTCTGGCTGTTTAAATACTGGCACCACTTCTTTTGTGCAAACCCAGGGCAAGGGCTCACTCCATAGTTTCATATATCTACCGGGAGATAATTTTTCCATGATGTCTCTGCACATTTTGAATTGGATGCTGTTCTGGACTATTTTTTCAGTGATGTTTCTATAGAAAACTACCTTGGAAGGTAGAGAAAGTGTTTCTTTTCAGGGAAGAGAGATTTGTTCCCCAGCCAATATAATAAAGATAGCGCCTCCTTTAAAAGGAAAGGTTAAGCAGATTTGCTAGCTGGGCTTTTTAAAGAATTGGGACTTATTAAGCTCCAGGTTACTCATTTGTGGCACAAATCCACTGTGCCTGCAGCATCCACCTGGGCCACTCTCGGTCACCCACATGGAAAGCAAAGGGGGAATTGATGTGAAGATACATCTCATGTTGCCTGTTGTGATATGAATATTAGTGACCTCTGTCTCTGACACAGGAGCCTTGTGTCTTTTACCAGCATCTATGAAACTCTGGAAGGCTAAGTTACTGGTTTGCAAGTGGAGTAAAATCTTAGCTTCTTCACGGTTTTTGGCACTATTCACAATGATAATCACTTACGCCATTTAGTTAGAACATAGGCCTATTTTGTAATTCTGTGGCTACATTTATTTCTCAAATGAATTTTAGATTTCTCAAAAGTAGTAAATGTAACATATATGAATAACCTAGCAAACAATATAGGAATTCAAGTTTTTTTTTTTTTTCTTATTGTTTTGTTTGTTTCCCTATAATGGAATGCAGCATCTGTGAAAACAGGGACTTGTCTTATTTATCTCTTCAACCCTAGTTCCTGAAAAAGTACCAGGAAAAAAGTGTATGCTTTTAAAAAGAAAATGTGATAATGAAGGATCATAAACTTCAAGTTCCTAAACTTGTCTGGGAAAAAAAAATAACTTTTCAAGATTAAATTAAAAAATAAAATCACTGATAGCAAAGATTTTGCAGGAGACTTGATTTGTGTAATAAGATATTTTGTTTGAAATATACAGTGGCTTCACCTCCTGGGAATGTCTTAGATTTGCTATTACCAAGAGGCCTTTTCCAGGAAGGGGAAAAAATAGTCGGTTTGAATAGAGTATTTGCTGTATCCATGAGAACAAAATCCAATAGAATTACATGCATCTGTGTAACAGAAATAACCTGTGGTTCTCCAGTATCCATTCTGTCTTAATAGATTAACTTCCAGTATTTAACTAGGCACATTGTGTTTCAGTATAAAGACTACATTACACAGCATATCTTACAACTAGGTGTGACTTGTTACTAAGTTGAAGATAATAGGATAAAATTGGATTGCCTGTGTGACATCCAAATAGCGTCCTGAAAATCATGCTTTTCCTTGTGTTCTTCTTCCGTCATTGTTTGCTTCAATGCAGATGTGGTAGCTTTAGCCAAAATGAATACTGGGATTGTGCAATCTTGGATTATACAGTTGACCCTTGAACAATATGGGGGCTAGGGGTGCCTATCCTTGTGCAATTGAAAATCTGCATGTAACTTTGACCCCCATAAAACTTAATTACTATTTACCCTTATTGATAACATAAACAGTTGATTAACGCATAGTTCGTATACATATTATATACTATATTGTAACAATAAAGTAAGCTAGAAAAAGAAAGTCATAAGGAAAAATTTTATTTACTATTCAATAAGTACAAGTGGGTCATCATAAAGGCCTAACGTCTCATTGTCTTCACGTCAAGTAGGCTAAGGAGGAAGAGGAAGAAGAGGGGTTGGTCTTGTTGTCTCAGAGCTGGCAGAGGTGGCAGAGGTGGAGGAGGTGGAAGTGAATGCAGGAGAGGCAGTTTGTGCTTTTTCATTTCTCTAGAAATGTTTCTGTATGGTACCCATCCTCCTTCCACCATTTCCTTTGGTTTCAGTGCCCATATCACAGAAGAGTTCATGTTGTAAAACAAGACAAAAGGAGACTTGAATAATCAGAATCCTCTGACAGGCTGTCTAAAATGTGAATTTGTTTTTCTGGTACTGCTTCCTCCATGTCTTCTCTTTCATCTGACACTGGTTGGAAGTACTCTTCTCCATCAAGTTAATTAATTTCTCTGGTGTGGTGTCTGTTACCTCTTGAGTTTCTCCAAGTTCCATATCTTGAAACTCTTCACCTCCCACCTTTTTTTGCCATATCCACAAACTTTTTCATGATTTCCTTGATTGTCTTTATTGTAAATTCTGTGAAGTCATGCACAACATCTACATACTATTTTTTCCAGCAGGAATTTATTATTTTGAGCTTGATGGCTTTCATGGCTTTTTCTATAACACTGGTGGCATTTTCAACAGTGCAATCCTTCCACACTTCCATGATATTCTCCCTACTCAAGTTATGTTCTATAGCACTGAGAGTCTTTTTCACAGAGTACCTTGTGTAATGAGCCTTAAGGGTCCTTATGTACTCCTGATCTAGAGGCCCAATTAGAGATACTATGTTTGGGAGCAAGTAGACCACTCAACATCTTTGATGTTGAACTCACAGGGTGCCAAGCATGCAGAAACATTGTCCAATGTTAAAGGAATCTTAAAAGTCAGTCCCTTACTGGCAGGATACTTCCTGACTTTGGGGACAAAGCATCGATAGAATCAACACAGAAAAAAATGTTCTCGTTGTTCAGGCCTTCTTTTTGTAGAACCAAAATATTGACAGCAGTTGTTTATCTTTTCTCTTCAAGGCTCAGGAGTTAGCAGCTTTATGGATAAAGGTAGTTTTGATCATAAACCCAACTGCATTTGTACAACAGTAGTTAGTCTACCTTTTCCTGCCTTAAATCCTGGCACTTGCTTCTCTTCCTTACTAGTGAATGTCTTTTTTGTCATTTTTTTTTCCAGAATAGGTCAATTTTATCTGCATAAAAAGCCTGTTCAGGCAGATATCCTTTCCTGTGATTTTCCTAATGGCATCTAGGAAATCATCTACTGCCTCTTAGCTGGCAGAAGCTGCTTCTCCTGTTACCCTGACATTTTTTTATGCCAAACCTCTTTCTAGAATTATCAAGCCATCCTTTGCTGGCATTAAATTATCCACTTTTAGATCCTTAAACTTCCTTTCACTTTAAGTTTTCACATAGTAACTTCATTTTTCTCCAATTATATTAGAGTTCCTAGGTATGCATTTTTTATAGCAATTATGCACTCACATAAAAGCTGCATTTTCAATACAAGATAAAAGGTATTTCATAAAAAGTGGAAGGATTTTGTACTTACTGGAATACCTATAGCGATGGCTTTATGAATTTTCTTTTCTTTTTTCACAATAGTTCTTACACTGGATTGAATTATCTTGAAATGGCAGGCAACCACAGCTGCAGAACTCAATCTGTGGTACATACAGAAAAAGGCAACATTTTCTTGTATTTTTTCTGCTTCTTGGAGCACTTCCTGCATCACTAATGGACCTTTCTATGAGTCTCATGGTATTATTCAAGGTTTACAGTATTGCACTAAGCATGATGAAAAATACACAAGAATCACAAGAGATCTTTTTTTACTGCAATATGCAATTTATTGGAGAGATGAACTGCTCATACTGAGATGATTAGCATTGCAAGGCATTTTAAGCTGATACTTGCAACACTTGAGCTCACCACAATAGCAACAGGGAGTGGCTATGAAATTATTAAAGTAGTACAGTATGTACTGCAGTTAATTTTATGCAGTTATTATTTAATATTCTATCTTTCTGTTTGTTTACATCTCTCTAGACTGCAAATCGTGCCAGGTACAGTCTATAAGTGTTTGCGTATATAAATTTTGGTAAATTTTATTTTTTTATAATATGTATGTGTATATTTTATGGTGTAAATGATGAAATAGACTAGTATCCACATATATTTTACATATTCATGACATACCTGACATTTTCTTTTTTCAATATTTCTAGGCCGTGTAGTTTATTTCTGAGTGTTTTCAAATTGTTGCGACCCCTCCCCCAATCTTTCCTATATATTGGGAAAAAAAATCCATGTATACCTGGACCTGCACAGTTCAAATCTGTGTTGTTCCAGGGCAACTGTATGTATGCTATTTCTATGCCTCAGTAACTTCATCCACAACATTGGAACAATTTTAGGATTGTTTCTGGTATTAAACAAAATATGAGTAAAGCTTTTTATTATGTTCATGGCACATAGGAAATACTAACAGCATATTTGCTATTACTATTATTGAAGTTCTGTGTTTTAAGATAGTAAACAATATAGGAAGTGCTTGGCCTTCCAAGAACTTCAATATTAGCCTTTGATTTTATTCCTCTGTATTAAATTTCTACAAATGAGAAAAAAATTCCATTTTTTCTAGCCTATTATTACTAATCACTGTTAGCTTACATTTTGTTTTGTTTTATTTTGTTCTTCCTCTTGTTCTTTCTCAATTTAACTTAATGTGAATTGCTTAATTTGATCAATGTATTTAAGAATGGTTATTAAATTTCCAACAAATAAGATTTACAAAAATAAGAAAAATGATTCAAAATTTGGAACTCATATTATAATAATGATTATAAGTTATTCAGCATTTTCTGTGTGGAGACATTACTTAAAATCACCAGAATATGCCAATTTCATAAGGTAATTTCATTTTTTAAGTGAGACATGTAAAATTAAGTCTTAGAAAGTTAAAATAATTAGCCCGATGAAGCAAGCTAATCGAAGACAGACAATCCATATACATCACCACAGCTTAACCTTGGCTCGTTATTGACAGGGTTTCCACTATATTTCAGACAGGTAAAGTGTGATCAGAATAGCTTTTATGAATGTAGCCTCAAGGAGGCAACAGATCCGTCTCTGCAAAAGCAAAAACAAAACTGCCTATTCCTTTCTAGAGCTGATTGCCTGGAGCAGCTATTAGTGCTGTTGTTTTGGACATCTTTGGTGAGATGTGCAATCACATTGTAAGTTATTGTTGTGCGGGTAGTCTTAACTGCTGAGGTTTCTTTGTGGATGGTTATGCTTGCATTCTATAGCATCCCACTGAAGTAAATCTTTCCCGTGGATCCTTTCTCATTTACTGAAATGATGCCCAGAATTATTTTCCTGTAGATAGATCACTTTCAGACATGAGGAATGAAACAGGGAGAGGATTTTGTGACTAGCTGTATTTTGTTTTTCCTTTTCTTCTCGGAATCTTCAGTTATCAAACAATTTTACTAATTTTGTGCTGCCCTACTTGTATTTATTTTAAATTGATAAAAAGAAAACAAAAAAACATTCCTTAAGTCCTTAACTGCTTTGGTTTTCTCTCTCTCTCTCATCTATCTATATATACATTTTAATTCTGATTCAACATTAAGAGTACAACAGAAGACCAAAAATGATGAATTTTTTTCAAAATTCATTTTTAAAAATGCAGTTTAAGTACATCCCATACCATTCAGCAGCACAACAGGCACATGAGTCTTTTTCTTTGGGACCCGCTTGCCTGCATGCTGCTCTCAAGGACACAGAAGATCAGCTGGTAGCCAAGACTGCTCTGCGGGGAGTGGTGAGAGTCACACAGCCTTGAGTCCTTCAAATAAATGTAAGAGGCAGACTCCTCTCTTCCCAGAGAGAACTATTTGGAAAATAAATTATTTATCTTTGATAATTCAAGATTCCATTTACTTCTGGTGCCCTTTTGGAGGTGAGAGGCAGAAAAAGCTGCAGCAGTTAACTTGTAAGAACTTGACTTGCCTTACTGTGCACAGTGATGTCAGGGAGCTTAGGCTAGAGACATTGTAGGATAAGAGATGAGTAATTTATTTTCACACTAATGTGTGAGAGGGGAAACCAAGAAAGAGTGGGTATTGGTAAATCTTAAATGATGATATTCAAACTGAACAGAACACTGTAGTATCACCAAAGGGAGAGAATATTAATACAGAGAAAAATCTCCAACTTATTTATTTTTTTATTTGTGGATCAAATTTCCATGTATCTTAAATGCCTATTGTACCCTGGGCCTGTGATTTGAAACTGTATTGATTGTGTTTTTGAGATGGAAGATGTTTATTTGCAATATGAACTTACAGACTGGTTCATAACTGGAAAAATATTTGAGTAGCAAAATAACTGGAATAGTTTCCACTTCTGATGCCCTCAGAACTTTTCATTCTTTTCTATTAGCAACTTTCAGCTTTGGGTGAGACAGGAAGAATGAGAGAAAAGTGGTTGTAGAAAGATATGTAGGAAGAGCAGTAAGGAAGCTTCAAGTTGTGTTCCAGAATGTATTTTCTGAAGCAAGAAAGTAGAAGAGGCAACTTTTTGCCCTACCCAACATCTTTGGAGTTGAAACACCATTTTTAATTTGAACTTTGTGAAAACAGTAAATATAATAAGGAATATATTCTTTCACACATTCTCCTGATTTCTTCCTGTATCTTCAAAATATATGTACAATAATTAGTAAGATTCTACTGCTTGGGCATTTTTAGCGAAACGAAAGAAAAAGGAGTTGATTTTCTTGTCTAGTTTTGTTAAAACATACATCATTAGCACTTCCTTTTCTGACTTTGTCCTACTTTCTTTCTCTCTTTCCTCATTTTCTCCTACCCCACCCTCTATTTCTTAACTACCAACACATCAATAGTTTCAGATAAGAGAAACAATAATTCAAAGATTTATTTTATGGTGCTTGTTATCAGGTTATCTAAAATGAAAGAATTCTGAAATGAGAATTCTAACTAGGGACAAGACAATGCAAGTAAGTTGAAAATAAATTGTCTTTGCTGCCCACAACCTGCACATTAGTGCAGAATTTACCTTTATGAGCTACAGTTTTCTCATTTGTAGCGTAGAGATTATAATTTCTAACTTGCATAATTTTTAGTAGGGTTAAGCAAGGCAACATTTACAGTGCTACCTGAAGTTTTGACAGAGGATATCTAGGTAGTTAGTAATATTATAAGATTTATTGTATTCTTGTTATATGGCGAACCCTGTGCTATGCATCACCACCTGAGTTCCGCCTACCCCACTGGTTTCATGGAAGAAAAGCATCCATTTGCTGGATAGTTTCCTGACAGCTCTCGCATATCTCTTTTTTTTCTTTACAACCATTCTAAGATATCAGAGCTGATATTATTCCCATTATTAGATGAAAATATTGAAGTCTGAAAGTTTTCATCATTTGCCTAAGGTCATAAAACATGCAAGAAGTTTGACTTTAGGGCTCATTAGAAAATACTATGCTTCGTTATTCTATAGGACAACATAATAACATTTCTCCCCTATCATGCTGTTTAGCATGTAGTCTAAAGAATAGTCACTGATGCTATAGTAATTTAAACCCCATATTTGTGGAAATTTGGTCTTTAAAACTCCTTTGTAGAAACATAAAAATAAAATCAAAGAACTAATATAAAACAACACAAATTTGCATAAACCTGGGGTTAGTATGGCATATGTTCTGTTCTGAGTATGGAGCAGAATGTGAAACAATGTTGGTTTAGTCACCAAAAATCCATTTCTTGGCTGGATTACATAATGACTCAAGGGCAAAAACATGATGTTTTATAGTCATATATTATGAGAACTTATGAAAAAAATGCCTGTGAGTTCTGTAAACAAAGATCTTTTAGTTCACCATTTGAGGACTAGTAGGATTTAGCTTACAGTACACACAAACATGCACACACAACCCTATATATTTTTTTTCAAAAAGTTAATCTTCGCAATTCAACAAATATTTTTAAACACCATATTTTTGCCATGCACTGTAATAGGCAGAGAGGATAGTGGGGTGACAAAGACACAGTTGTGGAACTTACATTTGTGTGTTGGAGACAAGTGATATACTACTAAATAAATCAAAAAATTAGACAATTACAAATTACGAAAAGTTCAGTGAAGGAAATATATTCATAGGTTGCACTAACCATGTAAAGACAGAGTGGATAGCTTTAGGTAGGATGGTCATGAAAGTGACTCATTCCAGAGATGCTATGAAAGATATCTGAATTGCTGGATCAAATGGTAATTAATCTCTTTAAGGTGCAAGTAGAATTACCATTTGATCCAGCAATTCAGATATCTTTCATAGCATCTCTGGAATGAGTCACTTTCATGACCTGGGCATCTACCCCAAAGAACAAAAATCGCTCTATGAAAAAGACACCTGCACCCGAATGTTTATAGCAGCGCAATTCACAATTGCAAAGGTGTGGAAACAGCCCAAGTGTCCATCAATACATGAGTGGATTAGTAAAATGTGGTATATGTATACCATGGAGTACTATTCAGCTTTAAGAAACAATGGTGATATAGCA
>RJWJ010000631.1:172500-196558 GCA_004363605.1 Indri indri | reverse complement strand
TGGGACTACAGGCATGCGCCACCACGCCCGGCTAATTTTTTTTCTATATATTTTTTAGCTGTCCAATTAATTTGTTTCTATTTTTGGTAGAGACGGGGTCTCGCTCTTGCTCAGGCTGGTCTCGAACTCCTGAGCTCAGAACGATCCGCCCGCCTCGGCCTCCCAGAGTGCTAGGATTACAGGCGTGAGCCACCGCGCCTGGCCAAAAAAATAGGCAATTCTTAAAGGAAGATACAGAAGAAGGGAAAGTTTACTGTTGCCTTTTGGTTTTTTATATAGGAAAAATGCTGAACAAATTAACATTTCCTCAATGTTTTAATAAAAAATTATAATTCATGGAAATGTCTGACTTCTTAATAATCTACTCTAAAGGTGGTTGTCCATTCTCTTAAAGAGATCATCTAATTCAAGAGGTAGTGCCTAATTCGCCATTATTATAACAAAAGAAAATTTCTATCACTAACTTCATTCGAAAGCAATTATATCCCAGTGCTTGGAAAATAATGAAGTCACCTTAGAAAAATCAAATTGTTTGTTATATTAGTTTTTATTTAAATGATGGCTTATATTTTACTAAATATTTAATATATATTCATTTGTGTCTCTAAGAATGTGCCAAGTTTTATACTAAGTGCTACAATAATGCTATATTGTTTATTTTTGTTTTTTCTTTATTTATTTCATTTATTTTTCATAACTACTTCAAAAATGTCACACTGTTAAGCACTAGAATACACTATTATCCTCATTTAACATTTGAGGAAAACAAAAGTCTGATTCAGGACACTTGAACTATGTTAAATACAAAATGGAATTTATTGATTTGCCTACTGGCAAGTGCAAGGAATTCATTTCCAAGTTACAACTGTGCATCAAATGGCAACCTCAGGGCACTGTCAGCCGTATTTTTCCTCATGCCTTGTCTGTTCTGTTTGCTTTGTTCTAAGGTAGCTAGTTCCCACAATGAGCAAACATAACTTCCAGGCACTCCAGACATCTAATATCTTTTCCCCAATAATTTCAGCTGTAGTTTTGAGCTAAAAAGTCATGGAGATGAATTGGCCAGCCTGGGTCCCAAGCCCACCGATTGTACAAAGGAAGTGCAGCCAGCTCCACTCTGAATTCATGCACTCAGGGGAAAAGGAGTTCCTCAAAGGAAAGTCAGAACATTGTCCCAAAAGAAGGGTGGAAAGGAGGTTAAGCAAAGATAAAAAAGAGATGTTGGGTATGATGATGCTGTTAGATATTAAATACATTTACCAGGATTCGTAACTTTGTTTTGGAAGATGACCACACGTCTAGATAGCACAATTCTAAGTCAAGTGCTTGTTCTGCCTCGTTGTTATTCCACCTGAGTCAATAGGAAGTTTATGTTTACTTTGTGAAATACGTTGGGATGGCTATTTACAATTTATAGAGTGTTTTCACACATGTTATCTTATTTGACAAGGCAGTAGGATATGTATGATATCTACAGTTCCCATCCTGATTTCTTTAAATGTTCCTGGCAGCCTTCACTTTGGCAAGCTGACTATGTGAAGCTGAGTAGCACTCAAATCAAAGGTCCTTTCTCTCAACTTTTCTTGTCGGAAGAACATGTGGTTAAGTCATTATATCATATTTCTACTGTGATACAGCCTGAATGTAAAGTAAAAACAGGCAGAGAGATTGGAACAACCAGTATATCAGCAGAGCATATACTGCAATGTTGTTGATAAATGTTGAAGCACAACTTTCCACAGTATGGAAAGTCTACTCTGAGATAACCAGAGGTTCATTACATATGCAAAAGAAGTTATAGCTTCATATTCCTAGTAGAAAACCCTGACATTGAATTACTCTACAGCATAAAGAGAGGACTATTTTAACCCAGCAAGAACTTTCTATTACAAAGCAATTGAAAAATCGAAACCGACTTATTACACAGGGCAAACCTAAATGCAAAAATGAATTGACAAGTAATGCAAAAGGATAAAATTTCACACTTTGTACATAATGATAATCATTATTGCATTAGATTGAATTGAGTACTCAGAAATGTTTCTTTTTTCTAATCTGAATTTAATTCCTTAAAGGCTCATTCAACAACCTCTAATAAATGATGACCAGTGGAAATCTGAAGAAAAGTTTCTAATGGCATTATTATTGAAAGGTATGATTTCTGCAAAGTTTTCTTTTCCTTAGTTTTTATATAAATTTTTGCAATTTTGCTTAAAATATTTGGAAATTTTTTACAGTGTCAGTTCTATATTAGGACAGACACATGCTTATTAATTTTTCTTCTATAAAAATGGCTGTCATTCATTGCATCATTTTCCATGACTGCATCATTTATTTTTTTTTATTTAAAAAGGTGTTTGTGGGGGATAAATGAAATGAACTTAACACACACTCTTCTTACAAATAGCTTATTGCACCATCATGAGCATAAAGCGTGTACACAGGTACCTTTGATACAACACAGAGTGTGTAGCAACACAGCTGTGTTTAGAGGAAGGAATCATTTCTAGTTGGTGGCACCAGAAAATAGGTTTTGAAGAAGGTGGCATTTGATCTAGATTTGACACATGGGTATGAAGTATAAAAACATTTGAGGTAAAGGAAATAAAAAGAGGAAATTCCTAATCTTACTGTTTGTGCGCTCTTGCTCTCTCTCTCTCTTTCTCTCTTTCCCTCCCTTCCATCTACCCTCTAGAACAGCGGTCCTCAACCTTTTTGGCACCAGGGACCAGTATCATGGAAGACAAATTTTCCACAGACAGGGGTGGGATGAGGTGGCCTTCTCTATGGGACATTATCTTCCAAGTTCAATCTCAAAATGTTGCCTTCCCAGGAGAGACTTTGAAGGTCTTCAAACAGTACTGTGAAACTATCAGAGCTGTGCTTTAGGAAGTTTAATATCATAACAGGGTAGAAGATGGTTTGAACCAGGGAAAAGGTGATAGGAAAATGCAATTGCATTAAAGTGAGGAAATAAGAGCTTAATATATTAGACAAAGGCAGTGTCTAAGAACAGATAGAAATAATCATGAAAGATATTTAGTTACTGATAGATCATACTATTTTCTGAGTTTCAATATCTTGAGTAAGGTGATTTCTTTAAGATAAATTGGGAACAAAGGAGAAGGGACATGTTTGGGACACAAATAAATAAATTGGATCCTGGGCAACTAGAATTAGAGGTGTTTGGGGGTATCCAAATGGAGATGTTCCATGAACTCTAGGAAATGTGAATCTGGAGCTCATCAGGACAAAAGTATCTAGAGTTTGGCCCTGTAAAAAGGATCATTGAATTCATAAAATTAGACTAGAAAACTAAGGGAGATACACATAAAAGAAAAAGGGTATTGCACTTGTTACTGTGTTGTTTTAAATATATTGTGCATAAATGCTGGTATCAGCTATCATGGGAAGTGATGAAAACATCTGAAAATGTTTAAAGATTAAATAGACTCTTTTCTATCGTAGTTCACCTATACGAAGGATGCACCAAAAGCTCACCAAGACCATCTGATTGCAAGGTTTTGACCATTTAATGATTAAAGAACTAAGTATATAAACTGAGGTTAACAGTTAATAGGAAACTCTCCCAAAGAATAAAAAGAAACTCAATAGACACGCACTCCAACCACCAACTGTGTCATTTACTGGTGTCTTCCTCAGTGAATTGCAGGAGCCATTTTTATGTAGTTAAAAGAAATCTCCACTAGATCACTAGACAGTGATTAGAATTTCAATAGTAGCAGCTGCCCTTTGTCTCTAGGATAATGGGTCATCTATTTAGTAAAAGTTAATTTTAAAAATCTGTCATTGAAAAGTGTTAAATACGCTTTTAAATGACACAAGTTACTTTATTTTTCAAAAGTTCAGAAACAAAATATTTATTAGATTTCCTAACCACACTTCTATTGATGGTTTCCTCTATAATCAAGTACTGCTATGTTTAAAACTTATGTTTAGAATTAACTCAGAAATTAGAACGAATTTTAATAGATTACTTTCTATATAAGATGCTTATAGTTCATCAATAATATACATTTTAATATATAAATGACTACATCTAACTCTGAAGAATCAAAAATTTCTAATTTTTCTCCTCATAAAACTTCATAGTTTAAATGTTGAATTATATTCTTTTTCGAGCAGCTTCTTGTTTAGCACTAGAATGTAAAATGGCAGGATGCCCCAATCCTACTCCCACTCTTTATGGGCCAAAATATGACTTACTCAAATAACAAAGAACAAATTAATTTGGGGAGACTAGGATCAAAATACTATTTTTGAGTTTATTGTAAGGCTAATGAAACGCTTTAATTCTTCAAGATTAAGTGAAATGTTTTGCACTAAATGTTTTGTGCAAAAGTCATTTAATGGTCTGATTTTGCAAAACCAAATAACATTTCTTAACAACTTTAACACATTTACTGCCATGTGTGTTGTATTTAACTCATGCTAGTTTTGACCCCGGAGCCTCGCGAAGCATATGTAACTCACATGTCTCTTACCTTGGGAGCTGTGTGAACAATTTTTCAAGTTGCATATAACTCATGCACAGAAAACAACAAAAAATAACAATTTTCTATTAAATTAGAAAGGATTGTTTTGTTTTCAAAGTTTTTATTCTATTTTCATAATAAAACACCATGATCCCGAGGAAAAAATTTTTTTTCTAGTGTGGCAGTCAATGTGTTAAATAATCCACACAATCATTTTGAAGAGCCTAACAAACTATCTCTATATAGTGCTGAGCTAAATATGCACAAATGAGTAAAATAAATATGACCCAAACACATGAAAAATTTAAATCAAGTCCCAAATGCTGAAACATTTATTAGACAAAAGTTTTTGGTAATATGGCTAAATATTCAAAACAAAAGCAATTGATTGTTGCTCTTTTTATTCCTTTCACATAGGCTATGTGTGTGGGAATTAGTATCTTTACTGTCCAAAACAATCATCTCATCTCTCGTATGTTTTGCTAGATTTTCCTATATAGAATATCTTTATTCTCCCTATCCTAGCAATTTGACCTCATCACTTTTAGTGTACTCTTCATTTTCTCCACCTGCTTTTAAACTATGTAAATCTTCATGTATTTAATAACTCCCTGACCACATCTGTTTTGTTGCTGTTTGGTCTTTATCCAGGAGTGAATGAAAGATTACCAAGGGAAAAATAATTTTCATGGGTTCCTCCTCCCATAGTGGAAGAAGTCAAAGTCAAACGCTGTTTGCATAATCTTCCCAAGAGTTACTACTGAGGAAATCTCAGTCTTGCATCTAGAGAGCAGAGGACTGAGATATCCCTGATTAAATGATACAACTAATCACTTGTAGATACAGTCTTGAAGAGTTCGAGGTGAATAGGTATTATCAGGATTTAGATAATAGTCTCCTGGTAATCCTTGATGAAAAGTGGGTTTAATTGAGAATTTTAACTATAAAGATGACTATTTCTGGAGATTCTAAAAGGGACTCCTTGGCACTTCTAAGGCATTTAAATAGCAGTGAAGTGACTCATCCTTATGTCTAATTTCACTTCAAATGTTACAATAGATATTTAAGAGTCATTATTGTCATCTCTTTTGACTCATATCTGAAAGGAAAAAAATATGCAAGGTCTTCCAATTTAAGGCCACTTTTCCTGAGCTAAGTTGCCTTAGATTGGAAGAAAAAAATGGAATGAGGAAAGACAGGATGCGAGAATATGCCTGGGAAAGACATTTCCAAAAGTAGAATGAACTGAACTAGGACAGGTGATAGAAGACCTGACAATCAGTCCAGGAATTCTTGACTGGAAACCAAACATATTCCTTGGGATAAAACAGGTGGTTGGGAACAAACTCAATTTTAAGAGCTGTTAAGAAGTCCGGATATATAATATGTGGCAGTCCAGTTTAACAGCCACATTTACAGTAGGGTTCTACCAGAATAAAAGAGTCCAGGTGCAGAGATTCAAGCAAATGCAGTGTACAAAAATAGCTATGGGCAGACAAGACCTACACCTGGGACAGAATTCTGGGGTCGTTAAGACTCCAACTCTAGTTAGAATAGAGACAATTAAACAGAGCTCCAGTTATAGAAGCATTTCAGTATGACATGGGTTATTAATAGAAGATCTTAGGCCATATCTTAGCTAACATAGCGCAGGTATTCACTATCAGAATTGAAGTTTAAGGTAAGGACTTGGTCACAGGAATAAAAGAAAGTAGAACTGATACATATCACTAAGGGGAACCAGTGGAAAGCTAGACAACCTCATGCAAATTTCTTGAATTCCTTTACTTTCCACTGACATGGGACAGGATTAATTCCATATTTTAGGGTAGATTTGGGATTATATGTAGAAGTAGTTGCTCCAGAATGTTAGGGATAAGGTATAATGAACTTATTTATTACTTTATTCATTAATAACTTATTTAATCAAACATTTATATTTCATGAGACTCTCCTTTATGCAAGACTCTGAGCTTAACAGGGTACAAAAATGTCAAGGTACCAATCTAATAACAAAAAGTCTAAGGTCTAGTTGTAAGACAGATAAATAGATGAACTTGAAACTATATAAAAATACTACATCAAATTATGTAAAAAAAAATTGTGTGAATACAGGGATTCCACAAACTAAGGTGGGATGATTCAAAGAATGTCCCTGAAAAGGTGGTATTTGAAATGAATCTTTGAAAATAAATTTATTTTTTCTAGATGAAGAAATTGGGAGAAAGGGAGAAGTAATATAGACTAATTAATAATAATGATAGCTACCACTTATCAAATTTTAATAATAGCTATCACTTAGCCATATTGTATGTATATGTATAATTTATTTAATCTTCACAACATCTCTGTGATATGTGTCAAGATTTCTATTTTATAAATGCAGAAACTGAGGTTCAGAGAGGTTATTCACCCAAGTTCTCAAACTCACAAGTAAAAGTGCTAGATTTTTTTATGTTCATTTTTATTTTGTTTTTTTTCAAAAACACCTGTTCTTTCAACATACAGTAGTTTCTCCAACATGTCCTAGGACAAGTGAGAAGTGAAGTATGTCAGAAATATATACCTATATTTGATGAAAATTGGTGAAATTGGAGAGGCCAGAGCTAGAGTGCAAAGGCCTTTGCATGAATAGGTAACAGAAAGGAAGAAATTAAGCTTAAGAAGAAATTCTTTAAGTTTACCAAAATGATGAATTATTCATCATTAAGGTGATAAAATTTTATATTACTCTAAGAGTTGTAATATTTTTGAACTAGAAGGAATTTAGGAAATTCTATCGTTCAACTCTTCAGATTTACAAATAAAAAGACTGAGATCCAGGTCAAGAACATAAACTAGCCTGAAATTAAGGCTTCTTTAGTTCCACATAGGAGCTTTACTAAGCCTCCACTACTTCCTTTTAGAGGGAGTGATATAGGGCCATGGTTGGAGTACAGAAGGGAGCTCCATAAGATAAGGGAAAGGGAAGACATTGTGTAAGGCAACTGAGTACCAAATCATGGGACTGAGAAATCAGGCAACCAGATACTCATTCTTCTTTTTTTTTTTTTAATAAAAATCAATTAACTAACCCTTCAAATTGTGATCACTGAAATCTCACAGAATGATGGGGCTGGAAGAAAATAAAAGACATTTTTTTCCTCCCTAGAATTTTTTTTTAATTATTTCAAAATATTAAGGGGGTACAAATGTTTTTGGTTACATGGATCACTTTTGTAATGCTATAGTCGTGTCTATAAGCATGCCCATCACCAAAATAGTGTTCATTGTACCTGTTAGGTAGGTTTTCACCCATCCTCTTATCCTCTCTCCAGTCCGCTTGATTTCCATTGAGTTTTACTTCCCTCTGTTCACATGTGTGCTCATTAGTTAGTTCCAATACAATAGTGAGTACATGTGGTGTTGGTTTTTCTGTTCTTTAGATAGTTCACTTAAGACAATGGTCTCCAGTTCCACCCTAATTGTTGCAAAAGGCATTAATTCATCCTTTTTTATGGTTGAGTAGTACTCCATGGTATACATATACCACATTTTGTTTATCCACTCATGAATTGCTGGGCACTTGGGTTGATTCTACATCTTTGCGATTGTAAATTGTGGTGCAATAAACATTTGAGTGCAGGTGTCTTTTGATAAAATGACATCTTTTCCTTTGGGTATATACTCAGTACTGGGACTGCTGGATCAAATGGTAGTTACACTTTTACTTCTTTAAGGAATCTCCATACTGTTTTCCATAGAGGTTGTACTAATTTGCAGGACCATACAACAGTGTATGAGCATTCCTTTCTCTCTGCATCCATGCCAGTGTCTATTGTTTTTGGACTTTAATAAAAGCGATTCTAACTGGTGTAAGGTGATATCTCATTGTGGTTTTGATTTGCACTTCTCTGATGATTAGAGATGTTGAGCATTTTTTCATATGTTTATTGGCCATTTGTCTATCATCTTTTGAAAAGCTTCTGTTCATGTCTTTTGCCCACTTTTAATGGTGTTGTTTGTTTGGTGTTTTCTTGCTGATTTATTTGAGTTCTTTGGAGATTCTGGTTATTAGCCCTATATTGGATGTATAGCTTGTGAATATTTTCTCACCTTCTGTAGGTTGTCTATTCTGTTTACTATTTCCTTAGCTGTGCAGAAGCTTTTTAATTTAATCAAGTCCTATTTATTTATTTTTTGTTGTTGCTATAACTGCTATTGGGTTTAGTCATAAATTCTTTGCCTAGGCCAATATCTAGAAGAGATTTCCAAAATTTTCTTCTAGAATTCTTATGGTTTACATTTAAGTCTTTAATACATCATGAATTATCTTTTGTGAGGGATTAGAGATATGTTTCCTGTTTCATTCTTCTGCATGTGGCTATTCAAATTTCCCAGCACCAGTTATTGAATAGGGCTTCTTTTCCTCAATGTATATTGTTACCTACTTTGTCAAAGATCATTTGTCCCTATGTGGATGGTTATATATCTGGGTTTTCTGTTCTGTTCCATTGGTCTATGCCTCTATTTTTGTGCCCATACCATCCTGTTTTGGTTACTATACCTTGTAGTGTAGTTCGAAGTCTGGAAATGTGGTGTCTCCCAATTTGTTCCTTTTGTTTAAGGTTGCTTTGGCTATTCAGGCTTTTTTCTGGTTCCAGACAAAGTATAGATTTACTTTTTCAACATCTGTAGAATATGACGTTGGTATTCACTTTGGGTAGTATGGACATTTTAACAATGTTGATTCTACCAACCCATGAGCATGATACGTTTTTACATTTGTTTGTGTGATCTGTGACTTCTTTCCTCAATGTTTTGTAGTTCTCTCCGTAGAGACCTTTCACCTTCCTGGTTAAGTATATTCTTAGGTATTTTATTTTCTTTGTAGCTATTGTGAATGGTATTGAGTCTTTGATTTAACTCTCAGCTTGACAGTTATTTGTGTATAGAAATGCTAATGATTTGTGTACATTGATTATGTAACCCGAGACTTGGCTAAATTTATTTGTCAATTCCAGGAGTCCCTTGGGGGAGTCTTTGGGGTTTTCTAGATATAAGATCATGTTGTCAATGAAAAGTGAGGGTTTCACCTCCTCTTTCCTGATTTGGATATCCTTTAATTCTTTCTGTTGTCTGATTGCTCTGACTAGGACTTCTAGCACTACGTTGAATAGAAGTGGTGACAGTCAGAACCCTTGTCTTGTTCTAGTTCTTAAAGGGAATGCTTTCAATTTTTCCCCTTTCAGTATGATGTTGGTTGTGGGTTTTTTCCTATATGGCTTTTATAATTTTGAGATATCTTCCTTCTATGCCTAGTTCGTTGAGGATTTTTATCATGAACGAGTGCTGAATTTTGTCAAATGCTTTTTCCTGCATCCATTGAGATTATCATATGGTCCTTGTTTTTGCTTCTGTTTACGTGGTTAATCATATTTATTGATTTACATATGTTGAACCATCCTTGCATGCCTGGGATGAAGCCCACTTGGTCATGGTGGATTATTTTTTGATGTGCTGTTGAATTTAGTTTGCTAATATTTTATTGAGGATTTTTGCATCTATATTAATAAGGGTTATTGGTCTGTGATTTTATTTTTTTGTTGTGTTCTTTCTTGGCTTTGGTATCAAGGTGATGCTGGCTTCATAGAATGAGTTGGAGAGGATTCCCTCCATCTCCATGTTATGGAATAATTTGTGCAGTATGTGTACCAGCTTTTCCTTGTAGGTCTGGTAAAATTTGGCTGTGAATCCATCTGGTCCGGGGCTTTATTTTGGTGGAAGATTTTTTATTACTGCTTCAGTGTTGCTGCTCATTATTGATCTGTTTGGGAGTTCTATTTCTTCCTGATTGAGTCTTTGGAGGTTTTGTGTTTCCATGAATTTGTCCATTTCATCTACATTTTCTAGCTTATGTGCACAGAGATTTCAATAGTATCTAAAGATGATATTTTATATTTATGTTCTGTCAGTTGTAACATCTCCTTTTTCCTTTCTGATTGAGCTTATTTGGGTCCTTTCTCTTCTTTTTCTGGTTAATCTAGTAAGAGGTCTATCAATTTTGTTTATCTTTTCTAAGGACCAACTTTTTATTTTAATGATCATTTGTATTGTTTTTTTATTTTCCATTTCATTTAGTTCTGCTCTGACCTTAGTTATTTCTTTTCTTCTGCTAACTTTCGGTTTGGTCTGCTCTTCTTTTTCTAGTTCCTTGAGATGTGTCATTTAGATTGTCCATTTGTAATCTTTCTGTCTTTTCAATGTAGGCATTTGAGGCCTTCAATTTTTCCCTTAGCACTGCTTTGATGACCCATAGATTTTGACAGCTTGTGTCCCCTTTGTCATTCAGTTTGAGGAATCTTTTGATCTCCATCTTAATTTCATTATTGACCCAATAATCATTCAGAAGCAGTTGTGAAATTTCCATGACTTTGTGTAGAATTCAGTGTTTCTCTTGGAATTGATTTCTAGTTTTATTCCATTATGGTCTGAGGAGATACATGGCATGATTTCAATTTTTTTGAATTTGTTGAAACATGTTTTGTGACCTAAGATATGATCAATCTTGGAGAATGTTCCATGTGCTGATAAGAAGAATATATATTCAGTAGTTTTGGGGTAAAGTGTTCTATAAATGTTTGGTAGGCCCATTTGTTCCAGAGTCCAATTTAATTCTAGTGTTTCTTTATTTATTTTCTGCTTGGATGATCTGTCCAGCTCTTTCAGTGGGGTGTTGAAGATCCCTATAACTATGATGCTGCTGTTTATCTCTTTGCTTAGATGTAGTAGTAGAATTCCCTTTATGAATCTGGGTGCTCCTGTGTTAGATGTGTAAATATTTAGGATTGTATGTCTTCTTGTTGAATTGTTCTTTTTACCATTACATGATGGCTATCTTTGTCTTTCTTTACCATTGTTGATGTAAAGTCAATTTCATCTGATCTGAGAATAGCTGCATCTGCTTTCTTTTGGATTCTCTCTTTTGGTTTCATGGAATATTTTTTCCTATCCCTTCGCCTTGAGATTGTATGAATCCTTGTGGGTTAGATGTATTTCCTGGAGACAGCAGATACTTGAGTTGTATTTTTTCATCCATTCAGTCAGCCTATGTCTCCTGAGTGGTGCATTCAGCCATTCACGTTGATTGATAAGATTGATATGTGGGATGCTGTTCTGTTCATCATGTTGGGTATACCCTATTGATTCATTTAGCCTCTTGTGGTATTGTTTTATATGAGCTCTGAGGTCTAGCTTTTTGGTGGTTTTACCCCTGTGGGTGTCTATTTTGCTGATACATATATAATGCAGTTCTGAATATCTCCTGCAGAGTAGGTCTGTTCTTGACAAATTTCCTCAGTGCTTGCTTGCCTGGAAAAGTCTTTATTTCTCCTTCATGTGTGAAGTTTAGTTTTGCAGGATAAAAAATTCTAGGCTGGCATTGTCCTGTTTAAGAAGACTGAAGATGGGGCCCCAATCCCTTTCAGCTTATAAGGTCTCTATTGAGAAATCTTCAGTTAGCTTGATGAATTTTCCTTTGTAGATTACTTGGTGTTTTCAGCTCATGGCTCACAGGAGTTTCTCCTTCATGTTGGCTTTCAACAGTCTGATGACTATTTGTCTTGGTTATTGCTTCTTTGCAACGAATCTCCAGGTGTTCCTTGAGCTTCTTGTACTTAGATATCTAAATCTCTAGCAATATCAGGGACATTTTCCTCAATTCTACCCTCAAATAAGTTTTCCAGCCCTTGTACATGTGCTTGTTCACCCACAGGAATGCCTGTGATTCTTATATTTGGCCATTTTACATAATTCTGTATTTCTTTTAAGCTTTGTTTGTTCCTCTTGATTCTTTGTTCTTTATTTCTAACTGAGCTAATTCAAAAGAGTTGTCTGCAAGCTCTGAAATTCTTTCTTATGCTTGGTCTAGTCTATTCCTAAAGCTTTCCATTGTGATTTGTATTTTCTTAAATAAATTTTTTATTTCCGGAAGTTTTATTTGTTTTTTTTTCTTAATATGTCTATCTCTTTAGTCAATTTTTCACTCATTTCCTGAATTATTTTTCTGATTTCTTTGAGTTGTTTTTCCATTTTCTCTTGGATTTCATTGAGCTTCCTTAAAATCATATTTGGAATTCTTTATCTTCCTTTCAATATTTTCCTTTGGTTGGGATCCATTGCTGGAGAGCTGGTACACCCCTTTGGGGGTATTCTTTTGCTCTGATTTTTCATACTTATGGAATTCTTGTACTGATTCCTTCTCATCTAGAGCAGCTGTTGCTTCTCATTTTGGAATTTTCTTTTGTTTGGATGTGTTTTTTCCCCCCTCCCTCATAAGGGTGTGTCTATAGCATATGTTGGGCAAGAAAATTTAGCTTTGCTTGTGGATATTTTGATGGTGGTCTAGGTTCTGGATGGATGCCTTGGTTATAGATATCCTTAATGTGGTTGTTTTCTCAGTTGCTAGTTGTTTGTAAGCTGTAGCAGTGATGAGCTATGTGTGTGAGCCGATTCCCTGTCTCTTGTTGATGAGGGAGGATGGAGCTCTTTGAAATTCTATCTCTTTCCTCATCCTTCTGGTCTTCTGAACAGTGGGAATTATATTGGCACTCTCCGTTCAATCTCTGAGACAGTACGTGGTGCTTGTGGGTAAGAATCAATCACTCCCTGTATAATTGAGTCAGTAAATGTTGTAAAGGGCTGTACAAATTGACCTCCCTGCCAGTAGGTGGTACTTGCCCAAAAGAACAAGTTGCTGTGTTGTTTTTGGGACCTGTGAATGGCTCTAGCCCCTGAGAAGAACTTGAATTCCCAGGTTTCAGGTGGGGCCCTGAAATTCCAGGTGAGTCCTTACCTATACCACAGCATAGAGGGGGAGTAAGGCTGAGCAGGGCTCGGTCAGGTGAGCAGGCCCTCAGGCTCCACAAAAGTTGGTAAGATAGCTGTCTGTGCAAGGGTCAAAGGTCCCTCCAAGGCTGATAGGAAGAGTCACTAGGGAGTGGCCGAAGTGGCCACACCCGAGTCTGCTTTTGTATGTGAGGCCATCTGAGATTCATAGTCTGTCTGTCAGGAGCAAGTTTTGCTCTTCTCCCTCACTATCTGTTCCATGGTATCTTTTTTGCATCTGCTGGTAAACAGGAGCTCAAACTAGCTGAGCTCCCCCATGATGGTGCTGTAGGCTGGGAGCTTCCCTGTCCAGGATCCTACCCTGTGCCCAGAGCATGGTATTTCTGTGGGTGGAGGGATGCTCCATGAGTGAGCTGCAGCTGAGACCCACACTGCACTATCTTTTTACTTCTGCCCACTAGGTCTCCCTCACCTCCCAAGATTAGTTCACAAATCCCTCCTCCATGCCCCTGAGCAACACAGTCAGGTTCTGAGGCTATGGGATCTGTCCTGCAGTCCTGTCTCTTGGTCTCCTAATATCAATCCCTGACCATGCCAGGGAGAAGTGTGCTGGTCCCTAGTTGCCTATGGGGTTCTCAAATGGGCTTGATGTCCCTCTACTTCAGGGTGTGCCCTGCTCTGATGGAACAGCTGGGCAAACAGCACTAGGGAGGGTCAGTGAGCAGGGAGCTCACAGTCTGAGCATCCCTTAGTCTGCTGCAGGTTTTTAACATGAAAGGTTTGAGCACCACTCTGTGGAAGCCTTAGTGTTGTGGATGCACCAACAGAGGAGAATCAGCCACTCCTGAGAGCCCTGGCTCAATTGTCTCTCTCAGCAGCTGTGAGCAGGGGAGGGGAAGGGAAAGAAAAGAATGTGTATGGAGAAAAGCCAGCACTCTGGTCATTTCTGTCCCTCTCTCCAGAAGGCAGCCCATCTGGAATGTCCAGGATCTGGGGTCACACAGATCCCCTGGGACCCACTGGCCCCTGGCTCCTGCAGTCTGGGCTGGAGTTGAGAAATGTTTGTGTGGAAACAAGCAAGACAAAAACTGAGGGGCCGAAGCTCCCTGGGGAATACAAAGGACTCACAGTGGGTGGAGAAGCAATATGGCACCTACCATCTTGGCTCAGGTCCGTGGTGACCGGAAGCGACCCCAAGGGGGCTGGCAGCCTGGTGCTTTGTCCTCAAGAAGTTCCCAGTTCACTGGCAGCAGCTGCTTTTGGGCTCATAAGGGTAGAAAAACTCTCCAGCAAGTCAGGAGCCCACTGACTGCCAGAGATGTGAGGGAAGTAGAAACAAACCACTCTACCTACCCTTTTCACTGGGCTCCAAGCCTCTCACTGGTAGATCTCTGCTTATACTTTGTTTCTTCTTGTTCCGCTCCATAACTTCTTCCTGTGGAATCTCTGGTAGGTTCTGGCACTTTTCCATTGGAATTACGTCTGATCTATTTTTTTTTTTTTTTCCTTTTTCATCTGAAACTTTTCCTTCTTTCTGAGATGATCTGGTAGCTAATGTCTCTGGTCAGCCATCTTGTTCGTTCCAAAAGAGATTATGTTTCGGATCACTAGTAATGACAAACTTCATTATGAAGTTGATTTGTAAGCAACCGATAAACTAACCCAGAAAAGTTCATTACCTAAGTATGTTCCTATATCCTTTAATTATAGGATAACTTTGATAAATGCAACTACTAATAAACCTAAGAATAATTTATTCACCTAATAACCAAGAACTTTGTCATCAAAGAGGAATTGAGCTGACTCCAAGTTGATCATAACAAAAACTTTAAAAAAAGATGAAAGAAAGAAAACAACCCTCAGCTGTGTCTTAACTGTAGACTTTTCATTACTGTTGACAATGAAAATGAGAGTCACAAAGAACACAGCTGGAATTTTAACTCTTAAGTTGAGATCAAAGATTTGGCAGTTAGAAAAATCATCCTTTTGACTTGTAAACAAAACAAATCTTATATGGATGTCAGAATAAATAAAGTGTTTCTTTTTTAAACAGTTACCGTTTTGGCAAAACTGTACTCATCATACCTATTAAGAGATTTAAGGTACAGTATTTATCACTCCTATTTTCTTCTTAACTTCAGACATAATTATTTAAAATGAAATAAATATATACTTAGAAAACAAGGAAGATGTATTACTAATTGTCCACTAGGCAGTCAATTGCCAGTTAGAGTAGCCACTTGTGTAAACTCTGTCAAACATGCTGACCCAAACACGTCTCTAGCGATTTTCAACATCTGGCTTAAAAGCTTCCCTGTAATTATTTTCATTTTGCATAAGCAAAACTCACTAAACCCTGCATCTGTGGTGGTGATATACAAAACATATAAATTTGGAGGGATTCATTAGATAATGCCAAAGAAAATGCACCAATGGCTCAATGTCATTTAACTCCTGCTCTTATGGTGAATTAGCCAGCAGCGAAAGCCTTTTTCTCCTCAAAAGATTATACAGTGCTTCTTAACTTGTTTCTGCTGCTTATGTCATAGAAATTGACATATAACAAAGTTAGTTACAAAGACTCAATTACCTTTCCTCAATATCCTTGCTATGCCTTATTTTCTATAGAAGAGGCAGATTATAAGATAATACAGATAGCAAATAGCATATGGATAAAAGTATTACCTACAATTTTTTGCTACAGTAAAGCCAGGGATTACTGTATTACTTATTTTGGTATTATTTTCTTGGAAGAATGCTTAAAACCCCATTTAATGTGTTGTTTTATCAAGAATTTTCCAAATTCTAATGATGCCCAAAACATATATTCTCAAAAGACTGCAAATAGTTTGCAATACTAAATTATAGATGCATGTATTTGTGAATGGCACATGGATATAATTTTTCTAATATCAGGAATACCTCTCCATCATATCATAACTTATTCTCAAAATGCTGTATTCTAATTGTATGTCAGAATGCCACAATAAAATGCTATTTGATTATACTTTGATTTATTAACCTCAGTTAAACAAACATCCATATGAAAATGTTCAGAACTGTTTTGAATATATGTTTATTTTCTTAGCTCTCATCTTTGGTTGGCTATTTCTCTCAACCTGCTCTAGGGAAACTGGAATAGTCTAGGTTGGATGATGTATATTTATTAGCTTCAGAATCACATCTGTGTGCTCAGATTGGAGGAAAGGTCATAAACACAATGAATGTTGCTAGGAAACCATGCCTTTTAGTCAATTTAGTTGTGAAGATGAAAGGGATTTTTTGGTACAAAGATGGGCTATTTGTATAGTACAATGAATAATCATTTTATTTTGATCTTTGAATTTATCATTTAAAAAATAACACTTTTCATTAGTATCTTTTCCTATTTATTACTTACTTGGATTTCAAATGTTTGAAATTCAAGACATGAATATAGCTTTCTATGAAAAGAAAGGTTTGTAGCAATTTTCATTTAAAGAAAATAATCTTGTTGGTGAAATTTAGGGATATCTAATCCTTAGAGAAACACATATGAATCATAAAAAGATTAATAATCATATAATAAAAGTCAAGGAACAAGTAGCTAAGTCCCTTGAAATAGCCATTAAAAGGGTTTTGAAAGCTCAAGTGCTATAAACAGCCCTGACACTTCTTTTTGTGTTTCAAAAGTACAGGGCTGTGATCTTGGCAACTTTTCACGAAGATTAATCTGAAAGAAAACAGACATGTTTTATCGGTCAACAATGATTAGATGAGCCTTTGACATAACTAAGTGCTCTAATTCCACAAGAGGACTACAGGACTGTATTAGCCCATTTACGTACCTAAGTAGAAGCTTATGTTGGTTGTGCCTGTATCCATCGATTTTGACTCAAAATATAATCTTAACTGGGCAATTTTATATTGGATTCATTTCACTGGATCATTTAAGTAGTATTCGGTGGTACAAATTATGTTGCTAATGAAACACCCAGCAGGCTAGTACTGCAATAGACATCTAGTTTTTTGAGTATGTGACTTACACACCCGCTTTGATAACTGTTTCTCCTGTTCCATTTGATTCTCATGGCTTTGTTAATCACTTGGCCTCATCTTCCCTCCACAGAGGTGGATATGTCACTCAGACTGGCCAATTATAATAATCCTTGTCTCATTGTGTTTGAAAAAGAGAAAGAGAGCCAATGTGAATGGCACATAATCAGGGTAAGGTGATATGAGATGAGACTGGGGAAATAGGCAAAAGCCAGGGGTTATAGAGCCTTCTGGGCCAGAGTGAAAGTTTGGGTTTACTGGGCACTGTGGCTCACACCTGTATTCCCAGCTACTGGGGAGGCTGAAAAGGGAGGATTGTTTGAGGCCAAGAGTTCGAGACCAGCCTGGGCAACATAGCGAGACCTGGTCTCTAAAAAATGAAAAAAAAAAAAAAAGAAAGAAAATTAGCTGAGTGACTATAGTCTCAGCTACTCAGGAGGCTGAGGCAGGAGGTTCTCTTGAGCCCAGGAGTTTGAGAGTGCTGTGAGCTATGATCACACCACCTCACTCTAACCTGGGAGATAGAACAAGACCCTGTCTCTTAAAAAAAATTGTATTTTATCTATGTGTGATGGAAAACATGGGGTTAGGCAGAAGTGTGACATGATCTAATTTATGTTTTTAAAAGATGACTCTGGCTGGTAAGACAGAAAGGATTGAAGGGCTGAGCTAGCATTTAGGAGGAGGCTACTGTAGCAGCGTTGGTGAAAAATGATGCTGGCTTGGGCTAGAGTAGTAGTAATGGAAATGGACATGAGTTGATGGACTCAAAGTAACTTTTGCAGGTGGAGCTAACAAGTCTTGCTGGTAGATTGGATACAGGTATGTGGTTAAGAGAGAGATATCAAGGATGACTCCTATAGTATTAGTTGAAGAACAAGCTATGGTATTGCTATTGACGTAAAGGGGAAGGACAGTAGGAAGAACTTTGTGGAAGGTGGAATTAAGAGTTTTGTTTTAGGCTAATTAAATTTGAAAGTAAAGTAAAGATGTTAAGCAGGCAGTTGTCTATGACATGTAGAAAGACGGGATTAGTAAAGACCAATTTTGGAATCAATCACAAATAGTTAATATTTAAAGCCATGGGACTGAATGAGATCACCTAGGGAGAAAATGTTGATAGGAAAGAGTAGGAAAAAGACCTGCAAACTCTTTAAACAATGTACTTAATTTAAAATACACTAGATGATTAGAGATAATTTTGGTCATGAAGTAAAATACCACTTGTGTGTGTGTGTGTGTGTGTGTGTGTGTGTGTTGTAAACATCAATTTTATTTTTTTATTTTTTAATTCAGGATATTACGGGGATATAAACATTTTGTTTACATGAAATGTGTTTGCCTTGCCCAAGCCAGGGCTACAAGCGTGTCCTTCCTACCACTTTTTTACACTTATTTACAGAATTTTTTGCATTATATCATGTACATAATATTTCAATTAAATGCATTAAGCATTCAAAGAAATATATTACTTTTACCACAACATAGATGAAAAAATTGAGGACTGAGAGATTAAGTTTCAGATCCAAGACCTTGTTGCTAGTAAGTGATGTAGTTAAGCCTAGGGCAGAGACTTCTCTAACTGAAATTCATTACTTTTTCTGTGATACTTTTTGGAAACTCCTCTAGCAGACACAGGACCCTCAGGACTATTACTAAGGCTGTTTTCCTCTACAGTAACATCTCCAGTTTACGAGGCTTGAGTTCCTATGTCTAATTAGTTTTCTATCCTAGCCCTTGTTCTCTAATGTCACTTCTCACAGCAACCTGCCTCAGAGCGTTTCTCCCTCTAGTGATCTACTGTTATTATACTATGAGCTGTGAAAGTAGATAATCAAGATATAGAATTATTATGAATATAATAAGTTAAAATAGTCTTTGAGAGGCTCTGATTAGTTATATGCTATGACCTTACTGCATTGTCTTGCAACATGTATCTTGGTTATCCAGGGCCTTTAACTTATTTATTATCTCACTGTTTCCTTTTATTTTCATCATGAACTGAATGGCTTGTCAAATAAATGGCTCCTGATGGCTAGTGCAACTTTTGACACTCATACATCTTTTTCCTGGACCACATTCTACACTGGGCCACATTGCTCAGTTTCAATTTCACCTTCAATTTCTGGGATATCTGTTCTAAAATGTCATGGGAAAGTTTTGGTGATTCTTTCCAGGTGATGGAACTTATAAGAAAACAATATCAAGACACACTTTAACAAAGAAAGCGGAAGTTTTATAAAATCACTTATTTGTGTGTGAATATGGTCTTTCAGGAAGCAAGACTCCCTCTATCCCATTCAGTTTGGGTATTTGGGGGGCTGGTCACTGCTCCTTACTTCTCGAGTCTTCCTGAAGCTACTCTTCAGGTTTCTGTGTTTTTACCTCTGGCAGAAAGAGTTTTGTGGTCCCACCATTGCATTCCTCTCGTTACTTAGGTACTCCAGATCTGCGGTCCCTAACCCCTGGGCTGTGGACTGGTACCGGTCCTTGGCCTGCTAGGAACTGGGCCACACAGCAGGAGGTAAGCAACGGGCAAGCCAGTGAAGCTTCATCTGTATTTACAGTGAATACACATCATTCACATCACCGTATGAGCTCTGCCTCCTGTCAGATCAGTGGTGGCATTAGATTCTCATAGGAGCAGGAACCCTACTGTAAACTGCACATGTGAGGGATCTAGGTTGTGGCTCCTTATGAGAATCTAATGCTTGATGGTCTGAGATGGAGCTGAGGTGGTGATGCTAGTTCTGGGGAGCGGCTGCAAATACAGATTATCATTAGTAGAGAGGTTTGACTGCACAATAAACGTAATGCACTTGAATCATCCTGAAACTCTTCCGCACCTCTCAACCCCAGTCTGTGGAAAATTATCTTCCATGAAACTGGTCAATGGTGCCAAAAAGGCTGGGGACTACTGGTCTAGATCACCACTATGTTTAAGGGCTACCAATAATTTCTCTCACCGAATAGAGCTCAACGTCTGGCTTTGCCAGAAATTTCCTCAAGCAATCACGAAGGAATTGTACTTTTATTTTCTTAGTACTAGGGGATTATTGAAAGAATTTTAGCAGATAAGTAACATAGTTTAGGACAGATTATGGTAGCAGCAATATAAACAACAGTTTTGAAGGGATGATGAGGAAGGTGAGTAGAACAATTACAAGGCAAAGTTTCTAGTGAGGATCGAAAAGGGCATGAACTCCTTAATAGGATAGATATAAAAGGACGTATTTTAGAGATATGTAGCAGGTAAAGTAACATAGGACTTAGCCATTCATTGGGATGTGGAATGAGAGAAAGGGAATAAGTCAAATGACTGCTTAATTACTGACTTATGTGGTGAAGATGTGAGGGTAGGGGTGGAGAGAGAATGAGCATTGTCTGGTGCTGGCTTAGTTTGAAGTGGGTCTGGAATTCTGGAGAGAGTTCTGGGGACCAAAAACAAAGTCTGGGGGACTTTAGGATTTATAGGGTCATTAAAGCCATATTAGCCAATGAGATTACCCAGAAAAAGTATTTCATGTAAGAAAGGAGAGGATGGAACACTTCAGAAAGTTAGCCTTTAGAAGGTAGCTATAAAAAAATATTTTACGAGTGATAGATAGTGAGAACTGGGAGATCCTGGGGTCATACCTGCTAAAGGTAGACAGAATAAGGGCAGAGTGATCACAGGTACCGAAAGCCTTAGAGAGGTAGGGCAGATGAGGAATGAAAACCATGCATTGAATCTGCCAAGCGGGTGAATCTGCTCACCAAGATTACTAACTGTGGGGTTAGGAAGAAAGAACAACAATTAAGAGAATTGTGGAGTGAATTTTCTTAAGAAGTTGAAGAAAGAAAGGATAGACAGTTTGAAAACCTGGGTTGTAAAGGAATGAAGAAGAACAAGGATATGGCTACACTGGCATATATGATAATGAAATAGTTTAATCAGCTTATTTATTTATGTATTTTTACTTCTAGAAAGAAGATGTTTACCCTTGTTTGTGTGCTAGAAGATAGAAGGCAGTGGTTAGGAGGCATTTATGATGCAGATGAGTGATACAGTGGGGTCTCAGAGAGGGTAGGAAGGATGGGATCAAATATACAGGTAGAGAAATTGCCTTGTCCAAAAGAAAGGATATTTTACCCATGGAGATCAAAGGGAAGTATGTAAGGATGGATACAATAGACATAGCTTTAGGGTGAGAAACTAGAGATTTTACCTCTGATGGCATAAACTTTCTCAATGGGAGAAGCAGGAGGTGAAGTCAAGACCAAGCAACAGCTTTAGATACTCCACTGTTCCTCATGGTACCTAAATGGGAACACCTAGATTATAAATACAAATAATTGTTTTTAAATTATGAAAGCTAAAATAATCAACCTTTGCTTTTGTTTAATATGCTAGACTATAGCAAGTACAGAATACTATGTATCAAAGTCTTATCTGCCACTTCCAAAGAGCATTGCCGGTATTGATTATATCCACAGTTCAACACCAGCTTGGTGAAGTTATCTTATTGCAAGATCTTTGCATTAGTAATTAACTGAGAGATGTGACTATTTTCATTGTATCTGCTTTTACGTAAAGATTAGCCAAAAGCCATGCAACTGAAGAAATAAGTTTACCCTATTTTTATTTTAACCATTATTCAAATTAAATAACTAAAGGAAGTAGCCATAAAAGTATTTTTTCTTATGTTTTAGCCATATGAATTTTGATTGAAACATATATTTCAATTAGAATTTGTCAATTATGGGCTTCTTTACAAAGGATTTACCTAGTATCTGCTCACAAATTAGAAAACAACCATAAACTCTATTCTTATCTTTGTCTACAGACAAAAATAAAACAACTCTTCTGAATGACTCGGAGAAGTCTTGAAGCTATTGTTGTTAGCATTGCTATAGGAAATAAATCAGATATTTTTCTAAATGGATATCAATTGAGAGGCATCTATTATTGTGGTTAAAAGTAGGGACTACAATGTCAAACAGATCTGGAGTCAAGTAATCATCCCACCACTTACAAGTGCATGATTTCTGGTTCCTGCTTCATGAAATGCAGTTGATAGAATAGGATTGCTTACCTCAGTGTCCCTGTGAAAAGAAAAGGAGATCACTCATTTAAAATGTTGATGATAATAGCTGACACATAGTAGGAACTCAAATAAATAATAGTATAATTTACTAACTACAAAAATAAAGTAATATAGATACCCCTGCATAGAACGAATCACCTAATATACTGATTGTCTCGAATGAAAATATATGGCTTATTATTCATGTAATTACTTCTAAACCAAAATAAGAATGAAGCTACAATTTTCCAAGAATTCAAGATGAGCTCTATTAAGTCTTTTGATCTTGAACTAGAGAAAGGTATATTTTCTTTAAAAAATGGTAAGGGTTGGGGACTACTGCAAAGACTGAAATATTCTGTAGAAACTGGTGAAAACGGTGTGTGTATATGTGTGTGAGAGAGAGAGAGTGAGAGAGAATTTATGTCAGGGTATAATTTACGCAAAAAATATTTCCAGAGATGTATATTAATGAGGAAAAAAGATACATGATTATGTTTATGAGAGATCAGTATTAGTAATAATCTTATAAAATCTTATGAATTATCTATAATCATATAATCATATTTGCATCTGTTATCCAATGACATTTTTGTTGCATACGTATCAATTTTATGACATTATATAAAACCCTTATTGATTAGTCTTAACCAATTTGGACAATAGGACAATGAAAAAAATGTGCATGTGTGTGTGTGCGTATATATGTATAATATGTGTGTGTTTATATATATATATATGTGTATATATATATATATATATATTTCCAGTATCTAAATCTACCATGCCCTAGGCCTAGAACACTCCCTAGCATTTCCAGGCAGAATTCATTTATTTCCATCCAAGTGTTTAACGTTTCCAAAAGAAGAAACGCTGGAGGTAGCTACAGCTCTGTCATGGGCTCTTCGGCATAATAAACAAATGGTATAATCCCAGTGGATCAACACCTCCAGGAATAGACATTTTGTCTGTCTTGTGCAATATACTATCTTTTGTATATAAAAAAAATTCATAGCACATATGAAGGGCTCATTAAATATGTTTTTAATGAATGAGTGATTCTGTACCCTCACTGCAGCCTATGAAGAGAGAGTGGCTGGTGGAAAGTCAGCTGTCTGTGGGCAGCTTCCCCAGCCACACATTAACAATAACAAGAGAACAGAGGCTGCTGCATGGTCACTGACGATGTTTCCCTGGTAAGCAACTCAGTCAGTGGAATGCAGCAACACTTGGGTGTCACTGTGCTCTCTGCCACTAAGTTGCTGATAGCTGAACTAAGTAGTAGTGTCTCTGTCAGTGTCCTCATCAATAAATTAGTATTTTCCAGACCTATCCAGACTGCTTTGCTTGGATATTGTGTGAAATAACTAATCAATAATCATAAAACGCTTTGCAAACATGGAGTGCTAGATACAAGTTCAATATTATCATGTGAGTTTCCAGTGTGATCGCACAGCCATAAAGGTCAAAGCTATTTTGAACTGCACGCAGAAAGGCATGTTGATGTAGAATAGAGAAGAAGTTGTTGTCTTTATAACAAGGGGGCTGGGAATTGGGACTATTTTGATAAAAATATTTCTCTTATTTGTGGATGGTTAAATATTTCCAAACAAGAAATTAGTGATTAATAGAAGA
>RJWJ010000631.1:120000-167500 GCA_004363605.1 Indri indri | reverse complement strand
GCATATTATTTGGGCAAAATCTCAGTAAAATTTTATCGAATTATATTTAAACTGGGTTAGATTGGCAAAGTCCCCTAATTAATTCACAATATTCTGTTTACTACCAGCAAATTATCATTTTTTTTTATTTTTTCTACTCCCTAGGAAAGAAATACACTGACCCTGTTTATTGACTATGGTGCAATCTATGTGCAGTGATGTCCACTTTAGTTACTGCAAGCAGTTTGCTTGTTATCCAGGGGTCATCTAATAGGATGCACTTATCTTCAGGATATATTTTAAGATACATGAGTAATAAAACTATCATCAGACAACAGTTTTCCAAACAAAGATTTTTTTTCTTTAAAAGATAAATGAAAACATCATCTGTCCTAAAAGCTTTAAGAGGTTTAGACTCAACATTTCATTAGCAAGAATTGAAATGTGAACTTATTTCTGCAATGAGATAGAATTCTTATTTAGGAGAAGTCCTATTTCTGAGTTTCTTCTGAATTTTTTTTTTAAGAAAATGATTTCCTCTCTACCATCCCATAAACTGAGGTATGAGAGATTGTAGTCTGAACCTAAATAACTAACTCCATTGCAGTTCTGGTATCTCAAACCATCTGCTGCTAAATATGAGTCCACTTAAAAAATTCAAGTAAAAAAAAAGCCAATATAGTAATATTTTGAAAACATTTAGCATCATTTACTAAAAATGTGGATGAGGGAGCAAAAATACTTGAAGAATGTATTGAAAAGCAACGCATCTGTTTAATGGCTCTTTCACGAATCCCCATCAGTTTGGCATTGTGGAGAAAATCGCTACTAACAGCAGTTCTGCATGTATTAACATTTTGCCCTCTTTTCAGCAATGTTTGCTCACTGTAGTTCTACAGTGGGGTAATAATAATGCTTATCTTATAGAATATTTTTCTTCTCCTTTTCAAAGAAATACATGTATTCTAAATATAAATACATAAGTATATGTATTTTAATCATAAATACAAAATATATATGTATATAGAAAAATAAATATAGATACCTACATACATAAATACATAAATTTAACTAACCATAAATTTAACTGACTGACAGTTCTTGCCATTACCTACCATTTAGGTATTTCTTTGAGATTTAGAAATTTTTTTTTGGAACTGCTTTATAGTCAGATATTTCAAGGTTTTCTTGTCTTCCAACATCTTCACTTTTACAAATGTGTTATATAAGTGGTGCAATTAATGCTGCGCTTAATTGAAACACATCTTTTTAATTGTTTGTGAAATCTTGGAATCATTTGCTCCATATTTTCTAGTGTGTACTATTGCCAAATATTTGGATCTATTAGGATTGATAAATCCGACTCACTTTTTGACTGAGGATGGAAGAAAACAATCAAATATATAGAGAAAATAAAATGGCGACCTCCATAAATTTAATTAATTATGCTTCTTGACATTCTTAGAATTGCCTTTGTTCTGCTCGATGCTAATTTTTATTGTGCTGAGCTCTCAGAAATAGGCAACTCAGAACTAGTGCTTTATGCGTTTCTTCCTTTTTGACACTTTTGGGAAATATGTATTTTTGAAACTATTTCCCACCTCTTCCTAATCTTATTCACCCTACACTCTCTACCACATCCCCAAATACGACCAAATATTGACTGACAGCTTGAAAGTGCTAATCGAATCATTCCCAATCATATGTGTTCAATATGTTGGCTTTAAAAAAAATTAGCAGCCCAAATCTCTCATCTAATATCATTGCTCAATAGACAGACAGATTTTTAACCAGGGCAAATTCAAGTACAGCTTTCAGACCAGTCAAACCCAGGAGACAGGCAGGAGGTCTGCCCTTCCCCAACCGCTCTTCTGTCTGCATTAGCTGTTCTTGCTCAGGCTCCATCGACCTGTCAGAGCCATCACAGTGATTGACTGCCCCGGCAGATGTGCTGCTATAACAGGTAACTTGATCATCCAGACCCATCTGTCTCTAAGTCCTCTTCAATTCACACTTTGAAAAATATTAGAGGTTGGGAGGGGTTGAACTCTTTGTTGGGATTTTTTTTTTTAAAAAAAGGTAGGCTATCTGTATTTCACAAAAGGTTACCCTCTAGTAAGTAAATGGAAATATATAGCATTTGAGCTCTTTAGTGAGATGAGCTGCTTCCAGAGTATATTACTATCAATATGTTAAATTGGCCAACAAGATCTGGGAGAATTTGAAAACCTGATTTCCAAAATGCAAGCTAAAGTTAAGGACCAATTTTAAAGAACAACCATGATAATAATAGAATGATGTTTCAAAGATAATAGTTTCTGTATGAGTGAGACAGATGAGCTGTTTGTATGCAGAGAGTGAGAGGAGGAGGATCTCATGCAATGGAAGCATCGTGTGTCTTCCCTTCAGTACCATAGCCTGGCAAATGTTGTGACATCATTAAGCTGAGTTGCTGGCTTCAAACGGGTCCAGAACAAGAATGGGCAGGGGTAACTCAAGCTTCATGCTGAAAAATAGTTAACTAAGCTACTAGTGTCACTATTTCTGATAATTACTTTTCACCAAAATATTTTGCTGTGCTTGTGTGCAGAGGATTTCATCCTACAAGTCAACACCCTAAGCACAGAGCTGTTCAGGATCTATCAACAGCTTCTATCGAGAGAATATAATCTTGGTGAGATCAGCGGCTAACGCTTTTCTATTTCTCAGTAAAGTCTATTGCCTACTCACTGTCAAGAGATGAACATGGCTAAGAATGACATGGCTCAGTATCTAAGGGGAAGTAACATACTAAAGAAAGCAAAACAAGGTGAAACTAATGACAACTAACAGAAAACCAAGTGAACTCCATTTTTTCAAATGAGAGAAACAAAAATACAGTAAGTATGTACATAAACAATAATACTTGCAGAACCTGACAGAATAAATGAGCATGGAGGAAGATTTATACAAAGATATTCATTCTTAATAGAACTGCTTGGCAATTCTTTCCTAGGCTACCCCATGGTCATGAAATTTGCCTTGGAATTAGAACATGTCAATACTTACACTGTTTCTCTAATTCTAACTAAGTACATAATAAATAAATTCCAAAAAATTCTCTTTCTTGGCTAAGGAATCTAAATTATGTTCTGGTTTGCCGCTTTTGTCCACTAGCCAAATTCCATGATTTGTCTTAAGATGCTTCACGGAAATAAACACTTTTTTCTTCAGACATGAAATAGAAAACATAGCACTTTATTATTTTAAATTAGCAACAACTATTCTTCCTCCTTTTTGGTGGCCTGAGGGACATTCAATTTGTCTATTCATATTGCTTGAGAAGGCAGAGAGTGGCAAGCAGTTTTTTGGTTTGAGTAAAGCTATTAAATGCTTCAGAGAGTTGTTTATCACATAAAGCTTTGACTGATTAATTTAGTTTAACAGTGCCCACTTTTTCCCTCTATTCCTCCACTTCCAACCCAAAGTGAAAAAAAAGTCACATATTTGAAACATGAATCTACCCAAAATTTTGTTGGAACTGAGAACCTGATGGCACAATTAGGGAAAAAAGTCAACAGTGTCCTGATAGAAAATTTTTTAAAAGAGTTCACCAATTTTATAATTAAAAAAATTAAATAAAGGGGCAGTGATCATTATTTTAGTAGTGTTCGTCATTGTATACTGTGCAATTATTTGCTTCAAAGCCCTTTTAGAGGAATTGGTATTTCCAAACCACACAGATCTTCAGTAATTGCACGCCATGGAATCAGATCTGTAAGTATTCCTGATATGGAACAAGAGATTCTTTTTTAAACTCTTGCATTTTCATCTACTTCACATCATATAATTCACATTCTTAAAAAACGGCTGAAGATTTTCTTATTTCCATGTGGTTCCTGCTTTCTAAATTCTGTTGCTTGTTTTCTCCTTGGAGTTCTAAATGTTGCTTTAACATCTTTAGGTGTGATATAGATAGATTTAGAGTGATGTAGTTAGCAAGCCTCAAGCTGCAGCTTTTAAATACATTTGAAAATCTTCTTTTGGAGTAAAACAAGGCACTCTTATGGGAAAGTTACACTTTATTTTGGAGGCACCTCTTGCAACTTTTCTTTCCAAAGGTGCTGAATTTACTATGGCTACCAACACATGTATGTAGTAATTAATCTTCTATCACACAAGCTTTTTCATGTACAGTGAATCAAACTAAGTTTATCCTTCGAACAGCATAAATACTAAATTTTTCAAAAGAGGGACTAAAGTCTATTTACCAAATCTAATTCAGTTGAATGTTTGAGAAAGTGTCCTTTTACATAAGGTTTCTACCATATGATGTGTTGATCTTCTTGAGCACAATTTTGCCTCTGTGTTCTACCATGCAACCACAGGCCTGCATTCATCTCAACCCTGCCCTTGCAACATTTTTTCAACTAATTATATCCATAGAAAGAGTTTGGTGTAAATATGGTTTTAGCAGTTTATAACAAGAAAAGTGGCTTCCACTTATTTTAAGTTCAAGTTCTGTATATTCAATTACTGTTAGCAAGCACTCCACCTACTGGCTTACGTGATGCCAAGCAAGCAGTCCATGATCTGAAGCAAATCGGCAGTTGTGAAAGATACTTTCAACTCTGCTATATGAAGGGGACCTCAGCTTCATGATCGTCAGCTAGGGTCAAGCATGACTTCGACTTGCTATTCACCAGAATTAGAACGATCCTTGGTTCTTGTCTTGGCTGAGTGACAACCTAATTGCGAAGAAGATTCTCAACATCGGCTTGATGTATGAGGGTAGGATAGTTCACTAAGAGGTGAAATTTTGCAACAAAGGGTGGGGGGCAGTTTACATTGCAGAGCCTCAAAATGCCTTTTTCGCATATTTAGAACAAATATACATAAACACAAGCATAGGTATAAAAAGTAGTTTTTTTCCACAATAGTTCTTAAAGAAAATAGAGTATTTAGTTTTACGAGTTAGAATTATAGACATTGCATATGGCTATTTCTTGTCCACCAATATGCCATTTTAAAAATGCAATTTTGCAGTAGCAACAGAAGAATCAGTGCTCGAAAAATTCCTTTAACCATTGCCTCCTACCCCCATGAACTTTTTAGCTTGGTAGTCTTAGTAATGACTAATTATGTGACAGACAAAGAGAGATTGGTATTAGGCATTATAGTGAAATCAAGAGAAATTGAACCAGCTCTGTTTCACAATGTCAACATAAGGTATAAATCATAACCTTCTGCCTTCCCCACCCACCACTATCCATCTTGACATCTCTTTTTAAGGAGAGCTTACTATGTAATTATTGCCACTGTGCCCATATTATGGTGTGTTTGAATGTGGCAATAAACAATATGGCAATTAATGTGAAATAATACAAGAGTGAATCAAGGCACACAGGCTAGATATAGAGGCAAAGCAGCAGGGACGTTGAAAATAACCTTAATGGGCTGTGGTGTGGAAACGCTTTTCCTAATATTATTTCAGGGTGTTATTGTGAGTAGAGCTGGAAAAAATGTTGAAGGGAGAATATAAAAGGTTTCTTGGGGTCAACTGTATTTTATCGCCAACTTTCCATCATCTCCAGGATTAGTGAAGAATCATCATATACTTTCAATAGCACGGGAAGGTCTCCCGACTCCAGAAACTCTTGTAGTTTGCAGCTAAACCAGGATACAATATGGCACTAAGTAATAGAACCTATTCTGGGTTGATGAATGCTTGTGCACTGATGCTGGAATAGCTTTATAACTGCTTTAGTAAGAGCCCAGTAAAACTGCATCCCAGATGCATGAATTTCTCTTTTGGCTTTGCAAAGGAAGTGTTCACAGTAAGAGGAAAAAAATCAGTTCCATTAAGCATTTACCCTGCAAAACAGAGATTGAGGAATCTTAGCACATGACGACACAACAAAATTTACCTGACCCTTCCAAGCTAAGGAAAACAAGACAGAAGGTCCTCTTGAGAGGCTGTATCATATATATGTTCTGAGCCTGTGCTGCCCATATGTTCAATAGGACTGTTGAATCTCAAAGTTATAATAATTTGCAACGAGGTGCCAGAACCAATTATTAAATATCATATGATCCAACAGAGATGAAATAAAAATATACAGGGTCGATTTTACTGGCTTTGACTATTATAAGACATTTAAAGTACTTCGAATTTACAGTTTAACTTGAGGGTTGTATTAACGACATCCTTATGCTAGAATTTTGTTCCCAGCTGAATATCATAAGCTAAATGCAGATGGCATACTTTTCCGAGGACAAAGGGAGTCTTGGCCTTATCCTTTCTTTTTGATTTGTATATCAACTCAGGAAAAGGAGATATGCTATTATGATATCTTCCACTAATGTAAACCTTTATTCAAAAGCGCAAATGACAGCCAAAAGTACAATTCAAGTGAGAAAAAAGGTAGTGTGTGATAGTATCACAGAATGATACAATCTCAGCCAGATCGCTGCCTATAGTGTAGAAAAAGGAGACTCTTAGTCTTTAGTGTAAACAGTCATAATTTATTTACTGTGACATCTTTAAAACATGAAAGAGTAAATATTTTAAATACTGGTTCTGATCTCAAAGCCAAGGTCAGTTCTTTATCCCTGATTGCTGCGATTCTACCCTCAGCGAAATCAAGGCAATGTGGATTGGTGGTTTGCCACCAGCAAAGTGAGGCATTCAGAAGATGAGGTTCTTTCTGCTATTATTTCGAAAACACTAGTGAGGGTTTCAGTCAAGTCCCCAGAATCGAAACAAATTGTTCTACCTTAGTAACATGTTGCCGTCATGAAATCATCTCTCTGAATGGATTTCCTTGAGAATCAAAGTCGAAAGGCAAGCTCCCTCTCCAATCTGAGCATAGTGTGTCTGTTGAGTCCTCAGTGTGATCACTTTGGGAGATTAAAGACTGTCTTTCCTCGGTCACAGGAGCACTGCAAGCACAGGACCATGTTTGTCTATGTATGTTTACAGCACCTGTCAGTCGATACATGAGAAACAAGAAGAGTCATGTAAACTGATCCCCTCTTTTGCTGAATATTTAATGCAGTCCACTAGAAAGAAAAGCACAAACATTCTACTTTTCCAATGCTGTCTTCCATGCTCTCTTCTAATATTCTCTGGGGAGAGGTAGGTTTCGATCTTGGTCAGGGCAAGTGCCCATTTACTTCAGAATCTTTGCCTTCTTGTCTCAGCTTCCTTCCTGTCTCCTAAAACAAAATTTATTTTATTTTAGTCACCTCTGAGCAGACTTGTGTGTATATATTTTCAGGGAAATTGGATTGTCCGTATAGATTTTTAAATCAGTTTTCAGATCAAGTTCAAAAATATGTAAACTGTTGTGTTGTTGGACCAGGCAGGAGTAGAACATATCCCTTGGATAAAGAGCACCCAGTACTATAAAGTGATCTTTAAATGGGAAAACTAGTGTGTAAGTCAATTAAAATAGCCAATAATGGGAAAACAAGTGCCCATTGCAAGAGCAATTGTAAGACATTAAATCCAAGGAAAGTTGCATTATACATTTTTATTAAATTGAGGCTATATTCACACTTACTGTGGTTTGAAATGTGAACCAATATTTTCTATCTTTGGTTTCCTTGCTTTAAGATCTCTTAATGTGCATAAGATGTAATTCATAATATCATATGACTGTTTTAAGTTTGCAAGTTACTGTCTCCAAAGTTATAATTTAATTTAAATCGACAAATGTCCATTAAGCTAATATGCTCTTTCATAAAATAGTATCTGACCTGAGATTAATGTAATAAGATCCTGGGATTCCTAAAACTCTTGATTCTTTGTCATTTTAACCTTATTTACAATACAACACAGCCAATTTTAAAGAGCACTATCATTTAGCACAACATAAAATATTAGCTTTCAAAGATGTATTCAAATCCTATTTAAAGCATAGATCTGTAGTTTTCCAATAATCTTTACAATAAGGAAAAGAGAAAAAGATTAAGGTCCTAGCAACCAAAAAAAAAAAATACACTTATGTTTACTCAAATCTATCCTGAAAGACATGCAAAAATGATATTATTAACTCTTAAAATAGTTCATAGATGATCTGCAAGCATGGATTTGGGAGAGAAGAAGAAGAGAACTTCTGTAAATCTAAAACGCATAATAGGATCCTTAGAAAGGAACACTATTCATTTTCCGAAAAAAGATCTTCACATTGAGCATAAAGATAGTGCCACATACCAACAAGAAGGAAAAAAAAAAACAGAATAAAAACAAAAGAAAATGTATTAAAACTCTTGGCTGACAATTGCACTATTGTCATTGGGTAAGTGTTAAACTCTAAAGTGACAGCTTAGTAACTGTAACATATCTATGTGCTAATTTCCTAATATCTGATTTTATTCTGGTTTTGCTCTGGGCCACCCTGAAGAGTCTGACTTCTTTCAAGCTGTCAGTTTCATTCGTCCTGGCAGGTAATCCCCCATGAACAAAAAGATTTATAAGTGTAAAAAGGATTAGGATAAACATTATAGACTTCTAGGCAATTCTGCCATTTTGGGCCACTATATTTTGCTAATGTTAATAATAGATTTTCTATATTCAATACTTACCCCATGGCAGACACAGTGCCAAGTACTTTTAGTATATTATCTTATTAAATTCTCTTAACAACCTTACAAGGTATCTTTCTGCCTGTTTCCTGAATGAGGCAGCTGAGGCATAGAAAGGCTAACTGAGTTGCTGTTGATCATGGAACTAGCAATGGCATAAAGGTTCTTACACAAATACATCTAACTCCCAAGTTCATGCTCAAAAGTCTATTCTGCTTCTTCTCTAAATTTCAGCCCTTGAGAATTAACCATTTAATGTTGGAATTGGAAAAGTCACATGCTGAATGCACATGATTTACTTCCCAGCAATGGGAATAAAGTCACAATAGGACAATTTTTAAGTTTTGAGGATACAATGAACTAGTGTCAGCACAGAACATTTGAGTCCCTTCTATGTAATACATAGAAGGGATTCGAAAGTGTTATTTATTATTATTAATTATTATTATTGTTATTATTAGCAAAGCCTCACCAAAATGATATGGGCTTCAATTTTACAGTACATATAATGAAAACCAGCTCAAGACAAAGATGTCCAGGAGGGAAAGAAAAAGTTTAATGATGTTACCCTAACAGTTCCTTTCATTTGTCTTCCACACCATCATCTTTGAGCTCAAGAGGACAACATGATATGATTCATCCTGAACAGGCTGCTTGTGTCTTCAGGAAAACAGAAAGCAACATTTCTTTCCACCAACAGCACATGCACAGACATGCAACTTGAAGCACCAACTTTTCAATGAAACATTAAATTCAAGGACTACAGACAAGAAGGATCTATAATCCACTGAGGTTTTCTTTAACAGGGAATAATTATCTCAACTTTCATGCTTTATTTACATTAACTATAAAGAAATTATATAATTCTACTTTTCTCTTTGTGTGTTTCATCACTGTCATCAAGGATGCATGTATGTGTTTGTTTTAAATTAAACTTCTGGCAAACATGACTGAAGTTTAATTAAAATAATGGTAGAAATGACGGCTTCACTTGGGTAAAGCAGAAAGGAATGAGATGTTTCTGCATTTTGGTAAAAGGGAAATTTGGATCCCTTCGACAAGTGATGTAGAAACATATGATTTCATAATAAATCATGTTTGAAAGAGATTTGCTAAGGTAAGAAGGAGATGAGGTGAGCGATAGAAATGTGGTAGAAACTGAAATATTGGTGTTCTTACTTCAAAAGTTGATTAAGCAACCAGTTATGAAAAAATGAATTGTAGCGGTGGAATGTTTCTAGGCTGTGGAGAATGGATTGGTTTCCCTTTGCCAAGTAGCTGTTATTGTCCCCTGGGAATTACAGGTACTCTACTCAGTCATCAGAGAGTACAGCGAGTCATTGAACGAGGACACTTTGTCATACCTGAAGTTGTTACAGATCTCTCTAAATAACAGAAGCTTAATTTGCCCTGTATTTGATTAAGAGCTTTCTATAATTTTAGTAAACAGGTATTTTTAAGATTATTCAATTCACAGGAAGATTTTAGCAAATTGAATTTATATTTTCCAAATGAGTATGATATTTTTGAAGTTTAAGATGTTTAGAAGATTGTTAGTCTAAGTGATAAATGCTGTACCTAAATGAACAAACTAAACATTTATGGCATGAAAAATTTAAGATTGGAATTTCCAAAGTTCAAACAAAACCTATGTCTTTCTGTACCAGACCAAATGAAGGCACATACTATGTCACTATAAATGCTAGAAAATTAAAATACCTAATATTTCTGATAATAATTATTTATGTCAGTGACAGAATGGTATTAACCAAGAATTTTGCTTTTGATAAAATTTAAAACAGACTGCCTTTTTTCAAAATTGAAGATACCACCAAAAGAATTTTTGCTCCGTTTTCCATCCCCTTTCTCCCTCCACCAAAAAAAAAAACCCAACTATAACCATGAAATGGCTCTTGGATGTGGTCTATGTTGGATTATCCAAGGTTTTATGTGACTTGGTTGGTATAAGTTAATTCCTAAGCAAAATTATTTGTTTGTGAGAATTCTGTTAATTGCCAATACATTTTTAATCTTAATGACCTTGAAATATTCATAGTATACTAACTGCAGTGATAAATCAATACATATACTGTTTTTTAGGAGATTAATTCTTTAAACTGTGTGTGTGCCCAAACAATATTGTGTGATTTCTTAGACCTCTATTAATTGAGTACACAAATAAGAATATGTAAAAAGTGCTCTCATTTACTCAGTTGGTCTAGTTGGTCTCAGTTGGTCTAGTTGTCACATGGTTAAAAAGTGAAAAATTCAATCAATTATCTGATATACATCTCTATGTCTACATCTATCTATACCTTCAGATGTTTGGGACACACAAAAATAGTCTCAGCTACTTGTCTCTTCTGTGTTGCCAACGATCAATTAGCTCAACACTAATCTAATCAATTCAAAATACTTTTGCAATAGCTGCAAATGCAAATAGGTTAATAAAATGAGAATGATTTTTTAAAATACAAGATCTGGGTATTCATGAAAATCTAGACCATATATTTTTGCCATACTAAAACTCATTTTGTTCAAAGATATGTCCTACATTTTTAAAAATAGAAACACTTGCAATTTTTTAAGGAGATACTGCATTCTATGGGTCTTTTTGTTAATTTCACATTGACTAATAAACTTTCTGTTAGTATGCTTTAAAGAGAAAAAACCTAAATCAATACTAATGCTTTATATGCAAGTCCATATATGCTCACTTATCATGAGAACATACAAGTATGCATGTCTACACCAATCCTAGCTTAATGTCTGCCATTTAGGTGACACTCAATATGTATTTATTGAATTAATAAATAAATGCATATCATTATATAACTAAATTTACACACATTTCTTAAATTTATAATCAATTTTTAGATACTTAACATTGACTCACATCCAGGGAGCCAAACTAAAGTTTTTTTTTTGGCCTTAACAATCTCACACATTGTCAAATAATTATGGTCTATAGGAACATAAAGAAATATTATAATTATTTCTCATTTTTAATAATTAATTTTATTGACAAAATGACAGTATTTATATCTTATATCCAGAGAGCAAATGTAAGCAGCATTCTATTTGTTTTTTAAAAAAGTTGCAACCTATTCCTATTCCCTAACTCTAAAACTAGTGTGATACTCCAGCGGATCCATTTGTCTTACTGTCACTGTGGATTACATAAAAGGTAATCAATGTATTTTAACTCCAAAGACTGGGTTTCCTGAAAAAAATCAATAAAAAATATCATTTTCAATGCCATTTAATTTACATGATTTGACTATCCAGCTATTCTACAGTTGTGTTTTGCTTTTATTCAATGGATTGAATGCTGTGTTTTATTTTCAACAGATGTGACTTTGAGTGCACTGGAGAACAATTTATGTACTTGGCTTAGAATTTTAGATGAACGTACCCTCTAATGATTTGCCCAATATAAGCAGTCACTTCAAAAAGTGGTACTATAAGCAAGAAAAATTACTTAAAGGATCAGTTACATCTAAAATGATGAAATCAATAACAATATTTTCTCTGTGATTCTTTCTCTCTGATAAGCAAAATCTTTGCTTAAAAGCCGCATTAAAATTTAATCACAATCTGTGTGCTTTAGCAATTGATAATTTCTGGACAGCTGTCTTCTGCTTTGTTTAAGTCTTGTGTTCCTTCTGTTTAAGTTATGCCTTTTAATAGCTGAATTAAGTACATTTGGTTTTAAAATCAATTATTAGAATATGATCATATTTTATCATCTTCCAATAATGATTTGTGGATTTGTATTCCTTTAGAACAATGTTAAAACTGGGGTGAAGACTTCATAGGTGATTAGACTTCTGAAAACCTATGTAAGTTCTACAATCCTGTTTTGACCTTAATATTTGTTTTTTCAAATTATATATGAATAGATAACAATTTTTGCTAATGATCTTAAAATAAGTACTTTAAGACTGTGAGCTAGAATCTTCTCTAACTCAGCTTTGTTTACCTGGTGCCTGGTATTTTGTCTGCCATATATTGAATAATGAGAATGTATGTGTTGAGTGATTTACTAAATAATTTTCAAAGAGATTTTCTTAGAAACTTTTAAAAAATTCTTAAATGTGCTCCAACAATTATCTCAGCTTTTGAATGTACATAGCATCCTCAATATTTAAAAGGATAGATGATCACTTTTAAGTATCAGTACTTCATCATTTAGCACAGATTATGTAACAGCCAGTTCAGCAATTATTGCTCTTCCATAGTCCCTCCCTCTGTGTGTTTCAAAGGAAGAGAATAAAGAAAGATTATCTTTCAAAGTACTTCCTCTGATTACATCCCTACTCTCTAATCACCTAACAGGACTGCCTAGAGTTGGAGCAATAATGTCATATTTATTATAGGATGACTATTTAAAAAAATCAATATATTCAATGTTAGGCTATGCATTTAAGTTTTGAAGGCTAAAATAGCTGACACAGTGGGCATGTTATATTGCTTTGTGGTAAAATATTTTTTATTATGCTATTTTAATGTACTCAACTAAATCAATAAGGTTAACTGCATTTGCCAGTGTTAGGACCAATAAAATTTATACCTATTCAATAGCATAATTTATGTGCTGGTATTTACTTTTGTCTTTGCATCAGATGCTAATTAATTAAATACTTCTGCTGAAACTAATAAATAAGTAATAATTAGATAAACACATTGCAAAAACATAATTTGAAAGAAGCAGATTGAAGTGGCTTGGGAATATAAGTAGCCATATAGTATGTCAATTAAGAGAAAAACTGAAATATTCCAAATATGTCCACAATATGTCCAAATATGTCTGCAATATGTCCAAATATATGCACAATATTGCAAAATTTAAAATAGTGCATATTTTAACATATATAGAAGATGTAACATGGACCTTTAGGGTGGTTTCTGAAAATAAAAAAAAATTATTGGTAATGTCAATTTGAAGGAATAATTTATACGAAATTTAGTCTGTAAATTAAGACATGTTATTTAGATAACATAATTTTTGATATGTATAAATTATGTAAGACAGGTAAATTATTTAACTGTAAGTGGGTACTTGATTCCCTTAAATAAGACTGCTTTTTTGGAGAATAGAGGGTATTAGAATAAGCATGTCTTAAAATACTGTGGCAAGTCCATGTGCACAATATGCCTCATTTTTAACAGCGAAAATATATCATAAAGAAACTTAAGGATGTGTGCTAGAAAGCATGCAGCAAATGAAATTTCACTTCCCTTGAAAGTATAATCTCCATAAGTTACTAATGTCAGGGTTGTTGTTATCTTTATTTTCACATCATCACTTTTTTAATGTTCTATATTCCAGTTTGTTGTGTTTAAATGTTCAGGAACTAAAACTGCTTTTACAAAATACCCCTAGAAAACTATAAAAATCACAAATCCTTCCAGGGAATTAATCTGAAGTAAAATCATTTTAACACGCTATTTTTTTCTCCCAGTAATTTTCAAAAGCATTTTTTTCTAAGATCAGATTTTGACACTATCCTTTTTTTCACATTATGATGTGACTCCTCCTATTATTAAATTTTATGGTTTGAAAAGTCTTTCTTATCTTAATGCCTCCAACATATTAGGTTACTTTTTTAAGAAAAGGTGAACATATTAGCATTACATAAAACGTTAAAGTGACAAAGAGTTAAACCAGGAATTTTAGATGAATACACTAGCAGTTTGCCATTCTGACAGCAAAAGCCAAGCTAGTGCTTAAAAAAAATGCAAGTTTGAAAAATGCAAATGGTGTTATCCAAATATGCAGCCATATGTCCATAATACACACATTTTTGGGGGAAAATTTTGTAAAGATTTCTATCACAGAATTGTATTTCAAAATGGTGGGGGTCTTGTTTTTATATTGTGTTCCCATGAAGATGGTTAGATATTGAAATTATGTTTCAAAATTTTCTAAATATATTAGGATGGAAAAAGGCATTATTTTTAGGTTTTCATGGAAATTTGGCTCTATGTTTTAACATTCCATTTTGAGTAGGTGCTCTACTTCATCTATAATATAGTTAGCAAAATTGTCCAAAATATCCAGATTTTAGTCATAAAATTTTCTATTCAGACAAACAAAGTTTAAAACATAGTCTCTTCGAACAAGTTAACAGTCCTTGAAAGTCAACATCTATGAGTCAAGGAAAAACCATTGACTCAGTTTGAATAATGTTAAACTGTGAAATTTGGATAACCTTTAAGCAACTTTGCTCTGTTGATCACAGCATCAATAACAATAGGAGAGTGGAAGCCAAATGCAAATGGTGAAGCCTCCAACAGGAAAATATCAATTAATCTTTTTCAATAGAGTTGAAGTATGGGTAATCCTCTCATTAAATAGTTTAAACCTTTTTCCAAGTAAACAAAGGAGGGATAATGAGTGATGCCAACTGACTTGTTTACATGGAGAATCTTCAAGAGGCTTAGGCATAACCTCTCAAGACAGAGGTCTTCTTAGCCACTGGTCACTAATTACCCTCTTTTAAAGGTATTTGCGTAAGCAAAGAGACTATGTTTTAAGATTTAACCTAAGAATACCATTTAAAGTGCCGATATTTTATACATAAGCCAATATATTAAGCAGAATCAAAATCTATGGGATCCTCACCCTCCCCAACAAAACAAAAAAATAATTTCTAATATACATTTGAATAAATGTTCATTTTCTTAAAATTCTTATTCAAAGGGCTACTTCTATTATAAGAAATAATTCATGTCTAACTGCTAAAGATAGGGTATAACTATTGATTGAACTATTCCAGCACCCTCAGAGCTCCAATTGCTGTGAAAATTCTGGGTTGGAAGGCAGACGAGAGAACTGGAATTAACATCTGTTGTGTCATCTGCCAACCAGTTTGCCCTTGATATTTAAGCAATTTGAAAGTAAATACATTCTTTAGTCCACTTGTCACAATGCAAGTGTCATTTAAAAATCACTTGATGCTTTCAAAGTTCTGTATGATACAAGCACCCATAGTCGTTAACTATTGTTACAAGCGTTTTAACATACCAGGTATGTCTGTAGTTGACCTAAAGGAAGAGAATTTTACCATGATATTTAACCAAGGCCCACATTTCCTACTGTGTGTATGCATAATATTGGTATCTCATTGTGCTTATAGGTGACTGAATATATATTAATGAAATGAACATCAGTAACCTTAATATCTGCAACAGCATTATTGTAATCTCTAAAGCACTGTCTGTATAAGAAGTTAGAATTACTACATTCATCAGCACAAAAACTTCCCATAAAGAGGTGGTCAAAATTATGAATAAGGGAGAAGAGAGAGGAAATTCTTAAACAATTCTAACCCTAGTAAAATGGTCTTTATTTTTTTTGCTACCATCTCAAGTTCAACAATTCACATTTGTAGTGCTATTTTGATACTCTCTCTGGATTCTGCTCTGTGGATTAAAACATGAAAAGTGTAAGAGCTTAACATAGAATTCAGTACAAAGAGAAAATTTACATTTTCATATCTATAATCTGTGATTGCTGCTTTCTTTGTATCTTAAAATATTATCATGTATTTTTAAGTAAAATTTCATTATTTAATATGACATAATTAAGCCATGAGGACATATGATTTACACCTTATTGATTCTTATAAATCTATAATACTTTTGAGGATAAAACTTTAGAGACAGAAAAATTTGGAAGAAAATTGAGAGATGTCTATGGCTTTGTCAACTGTTTCCAGTGTTTTAGTAACATACCATATTGGAAACAACGTAGGATGTTAGCGTCAGGAATTTGTTTCTGATTCTATTTGAATGCTTTATATGCCATATAAAGATAAAAGAACACCATAGCTTTTTTAAAAAATCTAGATATAGCTAATTATGTGACAGTAGAAGTAAACAAGTTGCTTAATTGCAATTTTCTTATCTATAACTTCAAAAGATTTTATTAAAACATCTCTAAGAACCCTTACATCTCTATGAGTCTATGAATACAGGGTAGATATTAGCATGGGAAAATCAAAATATTACTTATTCTTATTTATGTTAATGTGTTCTAATAATTTCTTTACATACTCTTGATGGAAATCTTGTGTTATTCTAATACAACTTTAGAAAAATGAATATACATGTATGTGCGTATGGGCACAAAACTATGGGGAAACATGTGAATAAACATATGACATACTCTAAGAATTGATAATGACTTTGAAAAAAATGGAATTGCTTTTTAATAAAATATACAGTAGATGTTTTGCCCCATAACAGTGTGGTTAATGGTTAAGAAGAGAATGAATTATTTGTAGTGACACCAAATGCTCATTGTGTGTAGGAAACGTTAGTCAAAGTTTACTTTTGTGTGGTTGATGAAATTCCACAGCATCTAAACACAAAAAAAGTCGTACTTATTAAAATCACACACAAAATATCCTTCTGCCCTTATGCTTGTTTATTTTTCCAAGTTTCTGTTTGTTAGAGATTGTCTATTATTGGAAAATTAATTTAGAGACGCATTTACACCTACACAGTCACCCATTTGATTTCCAGATACTTGTGGAATAGCTCCCTGTTGCTTAAATGAGAGATCTGTTGGCCAATTAGCAGACAGTTGGGTTTAGTTAATTTGCATATTTCTGTATCTATTGCTATAATAGAAGCTACTTTGTATGCCACTCAAAACTTTGATATTTGGTGAGATTTTGTAAGTTATAAGCAACGATTATAAGAAACACTATTATATAGCAAACATAAATTAAGCTCACTCTTTAAAACTACATTTTTCCTTAGTTATTTGTATTTCTTAAGAACATACCTGACCTCAAAGAATACCATTAACTTTGCCTATCTGCTTTTTAGTACATATTACAGAATAATATTATTAACATAAAACAGAGAAGATATTCAGTATATTTGTTGAAGGATTGAATAAAGAAATTATGACTTTTAAAGCACGTATTTGGCTTTCTCAGGTTAGCATGCTTTGTAATTGTTAGCATGATCTGACAACTAAGCAGGGGCAATTTTATCTTCTTCCTGTTTATATTATCTGTAATGCAAAAGACAGCTTCACAATTCTCAGAAGAATCTTAGTGCTTGCCAAGTACATTTCCCCTCAGACATTCTTAAATATTTTCATCTTATAGTCATGCCATGTGACATAAAAACAAAAAATACGCCTGCCCTGGTTGCTAAAGCTCTTGTTTCTCTGAATAGAAAAACTGCATTTTATGTATCATTTATTAAGAGGTCAGACCTTATTGGAAAAAAAGAATTAGACCATTTACTTTGGGGTAGACAATACATTTTCAAACTATGGCAAGAAAATGTCCAAATAGCAAAAAAATATTCATTGATCTGAATAATATTATTATAAATTTTTCACCACCATCACCATGTACTCACCCTCAGACCACTGCTTATCCTAAACACTAGCCAACCTGAGTTGCCGGTGAGGCAGGGAAGCTATCATAATTCCATGAGGAGAAGATGGAGGGTGGGTCTGTGCACAGAAACAAGCTCAATAATTACCTCAAGAATATTAGTAGAAGCAGAGAATCAGTGCTCTGATTTTACCACGATCAATCTCCTATACATCTTTGTAAAAAAGTCAGAGTTAAAACTTGATAATTCCCTTAGCATTATTAGTTAAAAAAAGAAGAACTAGAGAATTCTGTAATGTCACCCACTTAGGAAAAACCTCCCTTGTAGGGCCCTTAACTCCTTGCGTTTTTTTACAGTGAAGAAAGAAATTCATAGTCCCTTCGGCCCCTGCTCTCCTTGCTTTGAGTGAGGAGGAATAAAACATTTCAAGTAAGCAAAGAGAAAGAAAAGTCACAAATGAATCACAAAGTGGAATATAATCTGTGCTTTCATCAAAACTTTCGGTGACTCATCGATATTTTTTTCTGCTCCACAATATACCATGGTAAAGTCACTGCCTTAGTCACTCAATCAAGGGAGAATTGCATTTGAGTTCATTTCTAAAAATGAAGTCATAAAATTTCCCTGAGTGAAAAATGATGAACTATATTAACTCAGTTTGCATACATCCCAAACAAGGCAGGGAAGAAACCTGATTTGTAACTGTCGATGTCACTGGAATTCAAAGATGTATACAATTTCTCAGCTTGTTTTCCATTCCAATTTGATGAGAGAAAATACTTTCTTTAATTTTGTGGATTTCCAAAGTTTTTTTGAAATTTTTCTTCTAAGCACGGGTAGCTAATCCTTAGGTTCTGAGTTAATAGTGCTGTGATATGGAAAAAGCAATAAAGAAGTATAGGCAGCATAATGTGTTAGTATTTATAAAAACTTTTCCCCCCAAATAAACCATATAAACATTTACAGTTGTCACTGCATATCATATGTCCCCATTGATTTCTTTTAATTCAAATTAGAAACTACAAACCTCAGTCGGCATCATGAAGTAGAAAATGTTATTGATAGAAATAGATAGATGTTTCCTTCATTATAAGGAAATTAATTACAGAATTAAACAATAAAACAACCAAAACACCATGTGAGAGCTCAGAAAATTAGCAAGTTTCTCCATGGCTAGATTTTATTAAGATTCAAACAAGCCTTTAAAGACCAAGTGAAACAATGGTCAGGATAAAAGGAGAATTGGTCTTTAAATCAAATAGAGTACTCTCCGTAATATATCATTCTGACTTGGATTCCGTGCCTATTTGAAATTTTGGAGAAACTAAGGTATTTATTATAAGAAAATGCTTGGACTCCCTGAAGTTGTGACCAAAAAAATAACACCTATGACGTTGTGAGTAAAGCAGTTATAGTGAATAGAAAAAACTCTTATCCTACTCTCTAAATTTAAGTTTTGTAGATATTTTTGAATAGAAATTATGCTATATTTGGCTTAGAATATGCAAGTGTTATATTTTTGTGTGGAACGATTATCTTTTGACATCCATTTTGAGAGGTAAAAGCCTTAAAATTTGTCAGCAAATAGGCCATATTTCTTAATATAGTTTTGCTCTAATGTTTTATCAGAGGAGCTCTCTAATGCTTCGTTCAGCTGGAAAACTTTCAGCATGGAGTCAGGAACCCTTGTGCTTTAGAGTTTCACTCTAAAACATACATTGCTACTTTTAGGAAGTCCAGTGAATGCGACTTTGGGAACTTAATCTCAATAACGACAGATCGCCTCTTCAAAGTTCAGAAAGTGCCATTATTTTGACCTTTGTCACGTAGCAGGAAATGAAGAATAGTACCATGTCCTTTCTTCCTCTTTTCCCTGTCCATGTTTCTCAGTTCTTAACCCCTCCGTCTTCTTCCATACAAGAGAAATGACCTTATTTTATCTCTCTAATCCCCCAATAAAGGCACTGAACCCAACTTCTTGGGGTTAATTATTTGATCCTCTCTGGCCATCTTCCTACTCAAGTCCTTTGTGCTGTCAGAATTTCCATCTGATTGTTTTGTTGCTTGCCCATTAGTTGGACCCTAGTGGGGGAAAACATTAGGCACATAAAGAACACAGTCTTTTAGATACTGATATATATGAAATATAAATGAAATATTATATAAGTACATTTTTCCAGATAAAAATATTCTTTGTTTCAATCTCAGCTTAAAATGAGATTTACTGTTCCTTTTAACAAAGTCTTTGGAGATTCTGCCCAAAAGCTGAGCCAAATGATTTTCAGGAGAGAGAGATTACTCACCAAGGTCTCAGTTTATTACCTGGGAAGATGTTGTAAAATACAATAACACATGTACACACAGAGACACAACATTTGAACTATGGATAGTTTACTTTGAAAGCCTGTTTTTATAAGAATTTAAAAGTTAAAACTATTTAAAATATACCAAATCTCATTTGGGAAATAGACATTTTCAAAAGAAAGATTTGGTTTTACTTTGGTTGTGTAAATTTCAATGGAATTTTCTTAAATGCCTAAGGTATTTAAATTCTCCTCCAAACCACTGAGTTTCCTATTCATTTCTGAGACCCAAAAAAATATATATATATATATATGTAAAAGAAATGGATTAAGACTTCTTAGTTGCCAAAGTAAGTGAGCCTTACAATTTCCAGGTGAGTCAGAGAGTTCTTATTTTCTCAGTGTAAAATCCTGGGTCGATACCTAGATTTCTCCACACATACAGGTCTAACATTCACCACAGTTGTTCTAATCAGCTATGCCTGCAGCCTATCAGCAACTCCTTAATGAGTTAGATTGCACAGATAATTTCCTGCAGGACGCAAAACATCAAACTTTGAGCTTTTGGGCCTAGTCTAAGGGCAAAATAATAAATAAATACATACATAAATAAAATAATCTACAGAATGTATTCCTGATGTATTTTGTATTGAAACGTTTTGAGAAAATGTAATCTTAAATAAAATATTTCCATGGAGAGGCATAGGTTTGGGTATTCTAAAATGGAATTGATAACCTTTGTGACTTTTCAATGTAAAATACTAACAACTCATAAGCTCCAGACATAAATATCTTCAGGGAGGGCTTAAGGAAACAGATATCATATTTAATAAAATTTAATCTCAGAATTTGAAATCAACTATCTTTCCCTTATAATTGGTTTTTATGGAAAACTATGAACTCCATAGTGTATTTAAGACCAAGAAATGTTCTTAGTTTACACTAGGTATCAAGAGCAGTGGAAGAAGATGAGAAGGTAACTCTGAGAAGGAAGTATCTTCAGTAAATATGACTAAAAAAACATTTTGCCATTTGTAGGTCACAGAGAATTTCTACAATCCAATGATTCAGGCAATTTTTTTGCTAAGATGGTTTGAAATCAAGTTATTTCTTTGGGTAGTAATTTTTTCTTTAATGTCATTCTTTACTATCCAAAGGAAAAGAGACATGAGAAATAGATGAAGAACCACATTTTTATCTAATGAATCACATCCTAAAAAATGACAAGCAAGCACAGTAGAGACATAATAGATTTCCTATAGTTAAAATTACTGGTTATTTGCATAATCCCAACATTCGTCTGTTAAAACAATATGTACCCACATATTTTTTGTTTCAAAAAAGAACAGCAGGCAAAATAGCCATACAGTTAAAATTCATGGATCTGACAAAAATTATATATGATGAAGTCTATTTATGCTGAATAAATCCCAAATTTACTCTTTCTTTATTCAAAGTTTGAATATAGAACTGCTTCTTAGTTTTATGCCAACTTTTGAATACATGAGTCATAAGAAGTAAAGCTATTGGTTGATAACAGAAAATATAATAACAGTAATCACATTTTGACATTTCTATTGCACCTTTCACCTTGATAAAATCCATGGCAATTAACCTGAAAGTCATTTCTATACTCGGGATTTTGCAAGCCCCGATTGAATCCATTTATCTTCTAAGTTACCTCAAAGTATAAGCAGAGCATCCACAGCTCCGTCAACCTACATCGATGGTCTGTCAACCTCCATAGAAGACCTGCAAACCTACATAGATGGCACTCACTACCAACAAACCTTTGAAGCCTAGCAAATGTATATGACCCTTTGAATAACGGCCAGTTGGCCAAAAAAGCTAATGTTATTTTATATGCAGTAATGAACTGTACAACTTCACCGACATTACACTTTAGGACTAGGCATGCCTAGCCATTAAGCAGTTAATCTGTCAATCAAACAAATATTAGTATCTTGAGGTTTAAGGGCCCTTGTAGGTTGTATAATTCAAATTTATACCAAGTACAGAAAACACTTTTACCTCATTTCTATTGTATCAACCCTGTGTCCTAATATCCCCAGTCAATGGACAATTCTAATTGTTAGACAAATATCTACTGTTGTCTATAGGTTTAATCTTAGATTCTTATTTTCATGTTGCAAAATACATATAAAATGTAAATTCTTGTTTTCTAAGGTTTTACAATTGGTGAATGAAAAATTAAAAATACCATACTAAAGGTACTATGTTAGAATGTTAGAATATAGTCTCATAATACAGCGGGAACACAAAAGAGGGAGCAGCCATTCCACCTGGGTGAAAGAGTAGATCAGAAAAGCCCTCATGAACAAAAACATACTTGGATAAAATGTTAAGCAAAAATAGCAAGTTATAAAATTGTATTTACATTATTATCTCAGTTACATAAAGAAAAACTGAATAGGAAAAAGAAAGAGGCCTAGAATAAACATGGTGCCTCTACACACTGGAATGAAAGATTATTTATTTATTTTTTTCTTTCACATAGTCAGGGGAACATGTAATAGTTGATACTCAAGGGGAAAAAAAGTCAAAACACCAACAAAATGTGTGGCACCTAGAATAAAACACACATTGGGTCTACTTGAGGAAGAAGATAATTTTTTTTCATAATCACCCCACTCCTATTTTAATTAGCTAGCTTTAGTAAAGAGAGTCTTTTCTAAAAAGGAAGAGATAAAGAATACTAAATGGATTTACCACAGAGACAAATTTAATAATTCTGCTACCTCTACAACAGTTAGATAATAGTCACTGTGTCACAGCTGAGCGTATATGGGCTTCTAAACTATAGAATACAGGCACGTGAAACAGTATTTGCATTAACACACTCTTTATGAAATGAATTTGAAAGACTTTTCCAAGTTGTCCTGAAAAAAAAAAAAAAAGCAGCCTCCCACAGCTGGTTCCTCTATTTTTGGCTTCTCCTATCCCTGTTTTTATGGCAGCTGAGAAATATTAATGTGAGAAAAGTATCTTTTATTTTGGTCTTTAGAAAAGAACGCGACAGAAAACCCTGCAACTTCAGCAGTAGAGGGTAAGAGTTCCAGGATCATATTGTGGAAGTACGTTATTGGAACAACCTGTAGGAAAGAGAATGTTATGTAAAATAACATGTTCCATTTACATATGACTTCCCCAAAGCGTATGCTGTTTACATATAATACTTAATAAGCATATTTCGCCAATAGTTAATATGTCCCCCAGGAATAACTACATAAAATAGGTTTGTAATCAATCTCATACACGGAAAAGGCACAGTGGAAAAAATAGATTTATTTAATGCACCACCATTCAACAGAAACAAGTGATTAACAAATCTATCTGAAGATGGGAGAAACTTTCAGCTTTATGAGGAGACCTTCCCCCTGACCGTTCCTATTAATTGCACATATGCATATAAAATTAAATGCTTCATGACATTGATCTGGAAAAAAGTACCTGTCACATTTGATCCAGCCAAAAAAATATAGAGTTGTAGTTCTAGATACAAACCACATTTGAAAGAGTAATGACAAGTTACTTGAGTTTTATTGACTCAATCAGATCATATGGTGAGTCATTTCCAGACATATCGATAAACTCATTGATTCCTCTCATTCTTGTAGTCACTGGACTATAGAAAAAAGGATCAGTAGCCATTTGACCTTCATTGTGTATTAAACAAACACCAGATGGCAAGGATTCATTCAGGAAATCCATTCTTTCTTCTTCATAGTCATGTTCACACTGTTGCTTCCCACTGAGCCTTTATCTCTGTTTGTCATGGTGCCAGAGCTGCCTGCATAGCACCTTTCATGCATCACAGCTTTCAAATCTTGTCCCATTAGTTTCATTTTGTTTCCATCATAAATAATCTCCCACTTTCTCATACACTCTTTCATTATCTAATAATGGGCTGGGTCATTATACAAAGGAGCCAAGTATTAAAGGGTTAGTGAGTACAGTTTGTCCACTTGGTTTCTGGCCAGTGTGTGAACTATTTATTAAACAAATGAATTTATGCAACTAAAAAAAAAAAGAGATCTAAAGAGTACAAATATCCTTATCCTGCTAACAAGTTTTCAGGAACACTAGACATAAAAATGAGGAAATTTGAATCTCAAATTGTAAACTTTAAAGAACTATACCATAAGCATTAATCTAAGTCAACCTAATTATTTCTAGAAACACACAAAAGCAAACACCCTATCCCTCTGAAAAATTCCATCACTATTCCTCTCCTTGGCCATTCCCTAGACTCATTTGGACATCAGCCAGCCATCTAGAAGTGTTGAAATGCTGGTTAGCATTAACAAGCCAAGTGACTGCATTCTAAGGGTATTATCCTATAAGTAAATTTCACAGAGTCCAAGAAGGGAGGCTTGTCTTTTGGACAATGTTGTATACAGACAAAATAAGAAAGCTGGACATTATGTAAGATTTGTCACCAACACTGCAAGGTTTAGTACAAACAAAGAGTACTCCCTGGGTCTCAGCAGAGTGGTTCTTCAATGTTCACAGGAAGTTAAATGTTGAGCAAATAAAGCATGCTAACAGCTAGAATCAGATTCTTCTCTTATTTAAGGAAAAGTTAAGAAGTTTAGAATGCAGTGTGTAGGATGCTGTGAATATGTCCTTACTGAGTTAAGTCATCCTGCACTATTATTCCCACAGGCAGGCCAATTATCAGGGGATAATTGGACTGACAATGAGCATTCTGACTGGTCCAGAGGTCCCTCTGAGGCTGCAGCACCCCTTTCCCTTATAAGGCTGTCCTCTGTGCCAAGAATGACATATTATAAATGGGACCTTTTAAAGAGTATAGTGTTTCTGAGAAAAGTAAGTTCGCATTGATTAAAAATAAAGTGTTGTATGCTAAACTTATTTTTAATAATGAAATAAGAATACAGCTGTTTGGTGAAACACAATAGATGTAATTCAACTATTTTATTTGTTTTTTGTAAAATATGTCTGTTATATGAAAGTATTTTCTCTATATTTAGAAAAAGAAAAAAGACCCATTCATGATCTCATCTCCCTAACAGAGGCAGTTTAATAATTTGGAGTTTGAAATACATATTTCATGAAAAGTAAGTTGTAGCATTTATATAAACAATTATTCTGTTATTTACTATTATATGTTGACAATAAACTCATATTAAACCCTGTCTATGCCAACATGTTTAACTAGGTATTTTATGCTTGGAATATTCTTTCCCACCCTCTTCCAACAGTTAACTTCTACTTAATCTTTGACTTCAGCTTAATTTTCACTACCTTAGGGACAGTATTGCTATGACTTCCCTAAGCCAAGTGTTTATTATGTACCTTTACATATTACCTCGCCCTAGCCCTTAGCATTCTACATGATTATTTGATTAATGTCCATCTCTTCCAAGTAACCTCCATGAGGTCAAAGTGATTTTTCTTTTGCTTATGTCCCAGAATAGCACCTTGCACATAATATGATGCTCAGTAGAATGTTTATAGCAGCACAATTCACAATTGCAATGATGTGGAAACAACCCAAGTGCCCATCAATACGTGAGTGGATTAATAAAATGTGCTATATGTATACCATGGAGTTCTACTCAGCCACAAAAAGCAATGGCGATATAGCACATCTTGTGTTATCCTGGATAGAGCTGGAGCCCATTCTACAAAGTGAAGTATCACAGAAATGGAAAAACAAGCACCACATGTACTCACCATCAAATTGGTATTAACTGATCAACATTTGAGTGCACATATAGTAATAACACTCATCAGGTGTCGGGCAGATGGGAGAAGGATAGAAGGATAGAGTACACACACACCTAATGGGTGCGGTGAGCACCGTCTGGGGGATGGACACGCTTGAAGCTCTGACTCGGGTGGGGCAACGGCAATATATGTAACCTAAACATTTGTACCCCTATAATATGCCGAAATAAAAAAAATCAGCAATCATAGAGTAAATGAATAAATCAATGAATCTAAGCATTTTCTATATCCTTCTAGATTGTAATATGTGAAGAAAAAAGAGAAAATGGTTTGTGCACTGGCCTATCGATATGAATACATATAGCTAAGGTTGGCATTTGCTCTGATTCCGTCATCTCAGCACTTTATACTTTTATGTCATCAGGCAACTAGCCCTATCCTAAAAGAAAATAACAGAGCTATAATCTTGTAAGTGACTGTATAGTAAGAAAAAATAAGAAAGCAGATAGAAAAAAAAAAACTGCTTAAAACCCCCAGTACGAATTATCAATAATTATGTACCATTTATGTTGTTTTCCTTTGAATGGAAAAACATTTCTTGGCTTTCAAGATGGCTTCTGGTTTCATACACAGCTCCTCAGCTCAGAATGGTTAGAAACCTTAAAAATAAAGTAAAAGCAACTCGTCATATACTACCTGATTCCACTGAGTGCAAACTACAAAATAAAAAATAATCAACCATTTTCAACTTTAAATCACAAACCTTGTCTTAAATGTCAGCTTGAATTTCTTTTAAACACTGCTCAATGTGTTGGCAACATTTACAAACCTCATCTCGTGTTTCCATGTTGTGTCAATTGCTACTATGATCTTAAGTCCCTTGGTTTATAGTATGAAGATTGCATTTTTTTAAGAAACTAACAATTTCCTATTGTTTTTTATTATATGTATTGCAAACCTAACTGTAAAAATCCATTTGAAAATTAATTATATGTTTCATTACCTCTATATTTTATGGTTTTATGCTTTATGGCAATATATATATGTATTTTAAACATTCTGAAAAACTGAATAATTTATTAACCTCTTTTCTTTCATCGGAATGTTAGACAACTCAGCAACAGTACATTATTTTCTGAATTAACAAAGTTCGTTTTTTTAGAAAAATTTTAGGTTCAGAGAAAAATTGAGCAGGAAGTATGGAGAGATTTCATATATCCCCTGTCCCCACCCCTGCAAAACCTGCCCCACTATCAACATCCCACACCACAGTGGTACATTTGTTATAATCTATGAACCTGCATTGACATATTGTTATTATTCAAAGTTCATAGTTTACATTGGGGTTCACTCTTGGTGTTGTACATCTTGTGAATTTTTACAAATGTATAATGACATGTATCCATCATTGCAGTATCATAGAAAACAGTTTTACTGCCTTAAAAATTTTCAGTTCTTCACCTTTGCATCCTTCCCTGTCTCCTAACCCTTAGCAATCACCAATATTTTTAATGTCTCCATAGATTTTCTTTTCTGGAATGTCATATGGTTTGAATTGTATTGTATGTAGACTTTTCAGACTGGCTTCCTTCATTTAGTAATATCTATTTAAGTTTCCTCTATGTCTTTTCATAGCATGATAGCTTAATTTTTTAGCACTGGATTATTATTCCATTCTCTGGATACCGCAGTTTATCCATCCCTAGTGTATGTCCTAATGAAGGACGTCTTGGTTGTTTCCAAGTTTTGGCAATTATAAATGAAACCGCTATAAATAGGCATATGTAGGTTTTTATGTGGACATAAGGTTTCATTGATTGGGTAAATATCAAAGAGCACTATCTCTGGATTTCATGGTAAGAATATGATTAGTTTTGTAAGAAACTGCCAAACCATCTTCCAAAGTGGTTATATCATCTTGCATTCCCACCAACAATGAATGAGAGTTCTTCTTGCTTCATATCCTCAGCAGTTTTTGGTGTTGCCAGTGCTTTGGATTTTGGCCATTCTTATAGATACATAGTGGTAACTTATTATTGTTTTAATTTGCAATTCTCAATGACATATGATGCTGAAGATTTTTTTTGTATGACTGCTTGCCATCTCCACATCTTCCTTGGTGACAGTTTGTTCAAGTCTTTTGCCCATTTTTTATTCATGTTGTTCATTTTCTTATCATTAAGTTTTAAGAATTCTTATTATATTTTGGATAACAATCATTTATCAGATGTGTCTATTGCAAACATTTTCTCCCAGTCTTTAGTTTGCCTTCTCATTCTCTTTATAAATTTTTTCACAGAGTTTTTTTTTAATTTTAATGAAGTACAGCATATCAATTATTTATTTCATGCATTGCGCCTTTTGTATTTAAAAAAGCCATACTCAAAGTCATCTAGGCTTTATCTGATGTTATCTTCTAGGAGTTTTATAGTTTTGCATTTTACATTTAGGTCCATGATTTTTTTTTTTTCAAGTGAATTTTTGTGAAAGATATAAGGTCCATTCCTATATTTACTTTTTTGCATGTGAATGTTCTGTTGCTCCACCACCATTTGTCAAAAAGACTATCTTTGCTTGATTATATTTATTTTGATTCTTTGTTAGAGATCAGCTGACTATAGTGATGTGGGTCAATTTCTGAGCTCTCTATTATGTTCCACTGATCTATCTGTCTATTCTTTGCTAATACCACACCCTATTTATTACTGGAAGTATTGTGCACTTCCTCAGAATTGAGTTGGTTATTCTGAGTCTCTTGTCTCTCCATATAAACTTTAAGATCAGTTTGTCAATATAAAAAAAAAATCAAGCATTGCATCTATAGGTCACGTTGGGATGAACTGATATCTTTACAATATTGAATCTTCCTGTCTTGGAACATGGAATATCTCTCCATTTATTTAGATTTTTAAATTTTTCATTGGAGTTTTCTAGTTTTCTTTGTAGAAATCTTGTACATGTTTTATCATATTTATACTTAAGTATTTCATTTCTTTAGTGTTAATATAAATGGTAATGTGTTTTTAATTTCAAATTCCACTTTTCATTGGTGGTAAGTAGGAAAGTGATTGACTTTTATGTATTAAACTTGTGTCTTAAAACCTTGCTAAAGCTGCTTATTAATTCCAGGAGTTGTTTTTTTTAAAATTTAATTCTTTTGGATTTTTAAAATAAACAACCATGTAATCTGTGAAAAAAGAGAGTTTTATTTCTTCTTTCCTGTCTGTATACCTCATATTTCCTTTTCTTATTTTATTGCATTAGACAGCACTTCCAGTACAATGTTGAAAAGCGGTGGTGTAAGGTGGCATTCTTACCTCCTTCCTGATCTAAATGGGACAGCTTTGAGTTTAGCATCATTAAGTATTATGTTAGCTATAGCTTTTTGTAGATGTTTTTTTTTATCAAGCTGAGGAAGTTCACCTTTATTCCTAGTTTGCTGAGAATTCTTATGAATGTGTATTGGATTTTGTCAGATGATTTTTCTGCATCTATTGATATGATCACATGATTTTTCTTCTTTAGCTTGTTGATGTAGTGGGTTACATTAATTGATTTTCAAATGTTGAACCAGCTTTGCGTAACTGGGATAAATCCCACTTGGTCATGTTTAATTCTTTTTGAATACTATTGGATTTGATTTGCCAATATATTTTTGAGGATTTATATGTCTATGTTCATGAGAGATATTGATCTGTAGCTTTCTTTACTTGTAATGTCTTTTTCTGGTTTTGGTATTAGAGTAATGCTGGTTTTATAGAATTAGTCACCAGTACTCACTTTGCTTCTACCTTCTGGAAGAGATTGCAGAGAATTGGTATAATTTCTTTCCTAAATGTTTAGTAGAATTCACAAGTAAACCCAAACGGGCCTGGTGCTTTCTGTTTTATAGAGATATTAATTATTGATTTGATTTCTTTAATAGATATAGGACTATTCAGATTGTCTATTTCTTCTTGTGTGAATTTTGGCAGATGTGTATTTCAAGGAATTGGTTCATTTCATCTAGGCTGTCAAATTTGTGGATGTAAAACTGTTCATAATATTCCTTTATTATCATTTTAATATGAATTATATCTATAGTGATGTTCCCTCTTTCATTTCTAATATTAGTATTTTGTATCTTCTCTCTCTTTTTTTCTTAATTAACCTATCTAGAAGCTTATCAATTGTATTGATATTTTCAAAGAACCAGCTTTTAGTTTCATTGATTTTCTCTATTGATTTCCTGTTTTTAACTTTATTGATTTCTGCTCTAGCTTTTTTTCCTTTTCTCCTGCCTATTTTGGATTTAATTTACTCTTCCTCTTCTAGTTTTTTCAGATAGAAGCTTAGATGATTAATATTATTTCTTTCTTCTTTTCTAATATACACATTGAATGCCATAAATTTCCCTCTAAGCACTGCTTTTGCTACATCCCACCCACATTTTGATAAGTTGTATTTTTATTTTCATTTTGTTCTAATTTCTTGAGATTTCTTCTTTGAATCAATTGTTATGTGGAAGGGTATTGTTTAATCTCCAAGTATTTTTTCCAGCTATCTTTCTGTAATTGGTTTAATTTCATTGTGGTTTGAGAACAGACACTGCATGATTTCTGTGCTTTTCAATGTGTTGAGATGTGTTTTCTGGCCCAGAATGTGGTCTATCTTGGTGTTCCACATATGTTTGAGAAGAATGTGCAATCTATTGTTATTGAATGAAGTCGTTTAAAGATGTCAATTATATTCAGTTGATTGATGGTGCTATAGATTTCAACTATGCCCTTACTTATTTTCTGCTTGTTAGATTAGTCCATTTATGATAGAGGTGTGTTAAAATCTCCAACTATAACAGTGCATTCATCTATTTCTCCTTGTAGTTTTATGAATTTTGTCTTCAAGTATTTTGACACTCTGTTGTCACACGTTAAGGATTGTTATTTCTTCTCAGAGTATCAGCCCCTTTATCATTATGTAATGCCCCTCTTTATCCCTGATAATTTTTCTTGCTCTGAAGTCTGCTCCATTTGTAATTAATATAGCTATTCCCGCTTTCTTTTGATTAGTGTTAGCATGGTATATCTTTCTCTTTCCCTTTATTTTTATTCTATATGTGCACTTATATTTAAATTGGGTACCTTATAGGCAACATATAATTAGGTTTTGTTTTTTGATCCACTCTGGCAATCTTGCCTTTTAATTGGTGTATTTAGAGCCCTGATGTTTAAAGTGATTATTTCTATAGGCTGATTAATATTTACCATATTTGCCACTGAATTCTATATTCATTGCCTTTTTCTTTGCTATTTTTGCCTTCCATACTTTTTCTGTCTTTTGTGTATTTAATTGAGCATTGTATATGATTCCATTTTCTTTCTTTTGTTAACATATAATTCCTTTTGTTAACTTTTTTGTGGTTGTCCTAGAGTTTGCAATATATATTTATAACTAATTCAAATTCATTTTCAAATAGCACTATAATGTCTCACGTGTAGGGCAAATACCATGTGCTAAGAAAATATTTCTAACCCCTCCCTCCAGTCCCTTCTATTGTTGCTGTTGTTCATATATAAGCATATATTTATACGTAAACCCACATAATCAAATACATTATTGATATTACTATTTTGAACAAACCAATATTTATTAAATTAACTAAGAATTTTTTAAAAATTACTTTACTTTTAGATATTCTTTCTCCAATACTATTCCTTTATTTATATAGATCCAAGGAATATATCATTCTTTCTGAAGAATTTCTTTTTAATGTTGCTTGCAAGGCAAGTCTACTGACAACAAATTCTCTTTATTTATGTTTTTCTGAGAAAGTTTTTATTTCTCTTTCACTTTGGAAGGATAATTTCCCAGGATCAGAACTGTAAGTTGGTGTCTTATTTTTTCTCTCAACACTTTAAATATGTCACTCTACTCTCTTAATGCTTTCATGGTTTCTGAAGAGAAGTTAGATGTAATTCTTATCTTTGCCATAGGTAAGGTATTTTTTGCTCTCTGGCTTTTTTCAAGATTCTGTCTTTATCATTCATTTCCTAAAGTTTGAATACACCATACCCAGGTGTGGGTTTTTTTTGTCATTTGTTCTCTATAGTCCTATGATTAAGTTTCAATCTTTTAGTAAGTCTGTGCCTCTGGACTGTGAACTTTTCCAATGCTTCTCAGTTTACCCTCCCTCCTCTTAGGTGGGACAGGATGACTAGAGGGGGATGAAGTTAGATATTTCCCTTCCCCCAGGTCAGTTATGTTCTGACATAACCTCAACAGATTAGACTCTGATAAAATAACTTCTCTTGAAGACAGGCCTTGTTAAGAAGAACAGAATGCTCCGGCATATTTCAAAATGGTTCTTTTTCCCCTCTTCCTGCTAGTAGCATGAGGGGATTTTTCTCCGGTATTCACCGTGAGGACCTAGGGGAGCTCCTGGAGGTATCAGTCACCTATGACTGGATCCACCTGGAGTCTTTAACCCTCAGACCTGTCCGCACTGAGCCTCCACCAACTTGGCAATTACAGTTTCGGTTTCTCTACCCTGCCACTGGCTCCTGGGAGCTTTCTGCTTGTGGGTTTCTGCTCTGGTAAGTTGCGATTCTCTGTACCTGCCTGCCTGTCTCTCTTATTTGAGGGGTGGTGGTAACATCACTCCTCTGACAGATAAGAAGCTTGATCTTTCAGTTCGTTTGTCTTTTTTTACTTGTTTAAGTGAAATCATGACTTCTATGCTCCTTACCTTCCAGATCAGGAACCACCGTTTTACTCATGCAGACAAGCTCGTTGAGGCTGAGAAAGATACATTTGCTAATATGATGAAAGCTTCGGCATATAAAGATACTTGGAGACACACTGAATAGTTTCCTAGTGAGAGCATGAAGAGGTCTCATGAAAAGAGCTTTCTCATGAATAGACGTGGCACCCATGGGCTGGGGCAAAGCCTCTTTGTTTATTTACTAAATGCATCTACATAATTAGACAGTCACTTCCCCCAGCCTTTGGGCCACCGCTGGCAGGAGTCACAAAGGAACACAGTAGCTCCAAGATGACATTGCTTTTTACATGGCTTCCATGTCACCAGGACAGGAGTTAAAAGAGGGCTCCTGAATTTGGAGTATTCAGGGAAGATCTCCATCCTCCCACCCTGCAAAAATTTCAATCAACTTTCATTATTTACCTTTTTGGTGCTGATTATTTTGCCCTTTCCACAGTAACCATAAAATGCCCAGGATGTTCCTTAACCCTGAAAATACTTACCCCTCAAGATCTTATGATCGGAAGGCAATCCTCCTGCTTTAACCATACCTACTCACTCCCTATCCTGCTTCTCTCTTTATTTTTCTCAATAGCACTATTACCATATGATATAAACACACACTATTACCATATAATATTGAAAACACACACACGCACTCACACACACACACACACACACACACACACACACACACACTTTATCTCCTCTCCTCAGCCCTTAGAATATAAGCTCTATGAGGTCAGGAACTGTATCACTTTGGTTCATCGTTGTATCCAGGGCCTAGAATGGTGTATAGCATACAACGGGTTTGCAAATATTTATTGAATGAATGATTCCTTCACCACTGAAAAGGATTTTCAATCAAATTGATTCTATGTCTAAGATGTAAATCAGTTTGGATAGTTTAAGGACTCAATTGACTTATTTTATTTGACTAGCAAATGCATTCAGTCGAAGTGCCATTATGCAGGTATGATTTATCTGATAAGCTTCTCACTAATACAATTATATGTAAAATTATTTGCATTTCCCAAAAAATATATTCCCAATGATCCAATATGCTCAAATTCTAGAACAAAATATGGAGTGGAATTAACTAAAGGAGGTTTTATAATGTTTTAAATATTATCATATCAATATAGAAATTGTCATTCTGTATAATATTTTAAATATTTTACTAAAATAAAATGTTATAGCTAGAAAATAAAATACAAAACCTTAAAAACATTGTTATCTCTGGATAGTAAAATTGTGAGTTATTATTTTCTGCTTTATACTTCTTGATGCTTTCCCAATTTTCTACAATGAATATGCATTATTTTATAATAAATATATATGTTACTTTTAAAAAAGAGTATTTTAGGATGCTGAAGGTAAAAATATAAATCACCCAGTAAAATTAAAGATAGAAATGTTAGATAGAATAGTCTACTCTTTTATTTATCATAATACATACATTACAAATGTGGAAGATATTTTTACCTGTATGTTGATAACTAGTTTTAAAACTGTTTACTCCGCAGAGTGAATGACTTTGTTTTTATGTCCTTTTTTATTCCTTAATGTAATAATAATTACATCAATTAGCATTAATTATTCTTGAACCTTTTTTCTATTTCATGTGAATTAAGTAATTTTTTATTAATAAAACTATTTTTGGAACATTTTCAGAAATATAAAAAAATCATGAAGATAGTACAGAGATTTTCCATAAACTCTTCACCCATTTGCCCCTAATATTAACATCTTGTGTTAGTATAGTACATTTGTTACAATTAATTGATACTCATACACCATTTCAAACTAAAGTCCACACTTTATTTAGATTTCCTTAGTTTTTATGCAATATCTTTTTCCTTGTTGCTTCAGAATCCCATCCAATATATTACGTTAGGTTTAGTTATCATAAGCTACTCTTCACTATGACAGTTATCAGAGTTCTCTTGTTTTTGATGACCTTGGCAATTTTGAGGCATGCTGATTAGGTATTTTGTAAAATGCCCCTTGATTGGGATTTTTTCTGATGACCTCTCATTATTAGACTGGGGTTATGCCTTTTTGGGAGGAAGACCAAAGAAGTGCCATTTTCATAACATCATATCAATGGCACATACTCTACTATCAACATGACTTACCACACTGTTGATGTTGACCTTGACTATCTGGCGAAGATAGTGATTATCAGATTTCTTCTCTGTAAAGTAATTACTTTTACGTCTTTCCATACTATGCTTTTTGGAAGGGAATCACTATGCGTAGACCTCATGTAAGGATTAGAGAATTCTGCTCTATCTACCTGAGTGTGAAGCATCTACACAAATTATTTGGAATCCTTTCACAAGGGATCTTTGTCTTTTCCCCCCATTTCTTTATTCAATTATTTATTTATATCAGTACAGATTCATGGATATTTATTTCATACTTTGGTTAAGATCCAATCTACTGTATTTATTCCTTGCTCATTTTTCTATCCATGGTCTTTGAGAATTCTTTCCAATGGATCCTGTGTCTCTATGACAGACTCCCATCAATGTGTGTGTAGGTGATGTGTGTTTGCTTAGCTGCTTTTCCCTGCTTTTTGGTGTTATAAGATGATCCAGCCTCACATTACATATTTCCTGTTCCATATCTATGATCAGTCATTTCTCTATGGAACTCTAATTCCTTTTATTGGAAAACAGTATTAGAAACCAAGATCTGGGTTTCTCTGGGTACTCTTTTCTGACAAAGTGTCACTTCTTTGAGACAGTCTCAGCTGACAGAGTAAAGAAATGTATTGAACATACTAATCCATGTATATGTAGGTATCTATACATCTTACTGTGTACGACCATTTGTATCTATACAAAGCAAACAAGAGTTCATACTGATGTCTCCAACTCTAACCCATTACCACATTGATCATTCTAACCTCCTCCCTTTGCTTATTTGTAAATTCCCATTCTGACAGTAAGAAATCTGGTTGCCACAATCCATTCACTTAATTATTCAATTCCAGTATACATGTATAGCAGTATCACAATTGTTAACCTGTATTCTAATGAGGAAAAAAACTTTATCAGAGTATAGTGATTATGCACAGTTCTTTTGCCTTTAGTCTCACATACTTCACTCATCTACAGAATTACTTAGGTAAGCAACTTTTCTCCCCACCACCTTCAATGAGGTTGTTTCAAATATTTGCAATGAGGTTACATTTTTTGTCACATACTGTATTCCATCCTGAGATCTCAGAAGCTCCTAAATGATATTTAAAATTTTTCATATATTATTTAACTCTTTATGCTGTACTCTTCTTTGGGTTTTGACAAATGCATAATATTATATATCCAGCATTAAAGTGTTATGCTGAATAGTTTTAACACACTATATATCTCCTATACTTCACCTTTCATTTCTTTCCCCTCCCTCCCTGAAACCACTGATCTTTTTACTATCTCTATAAGTTTGTCTTTCCAGAATGTCATATAATTGGAATCATATAGAATGTATCCTTTACAGACTGGCTTCTTTCACTTAAAAATATGCATTTAAGATTCATCCACATCTTCTCATAGCTTGATAGTTTATTACTTTTTATCACTGAACAATGTTCCATTTTATAGATATACCACAGTTTGTTTATTAGTTCATCTATTGAAGGACATCTTGGTAGCTTCCAGGTTCTGGTGATAATGAAAAAAGGTTTTACAAACATTGTTGTGCAGGCTTTTGTATGGACATAAGATTGTAAAAGGGTCAGGTAACAATTGCTGGATTATGTGGTAAGACATTTGTAGCAGAAGGGTGTTCAAGTCTCCTAACAATGGATTTACCTATTTCTCTTTGCAGTTGTATCAGTTTTTGTATCACATATTTCAATGGGTTCTTGTTGAGGTACAAAAAAAATTAGTAATTTTTATATCTGTTTTGAGAATTGACTCCTTTTGCATTACATAACGCCTGCCTTTATCCCTGATAATTTTTCTTGTTCTGAAGTCTGCTGTATCTTAAATTAATATGCCTACCCCGGATTTTAGTGATTAGTGTTAATATGGTATTCTCTCCTTTCCTTTCCTTTTTGCATTTTCAATTTTTTTATTTTTATTTTTAATTATTATGGGTACTTGATAGTTGTATATCTTTATAGGGTACATGTGATGTTTTGATACAAGCATACAATGTGCAATGACCAAATCAGGGTAATTGGGATATCCATAACCTCAAGCAGTTATTATTTCTTCTTCTTTTAGGAACATCCCAATTCCACTCTTTTAGTATTTTAAAGTATACCCTAACTTATTGTTGATTATTGTCACTTTGCTGTGCTATCAAATACCATTCATTTTATCTAACTATATTTTTACGCCCATTAACCATCCCCAGTTTTCCTTCCCTCCCCACAATCCTTCCCAGCCTCTGGTAATCATCATTTTACCTTCTGTCTCCATGAGGTCAATTATTTTTAATATTTAGCTCCCACATATGATTAAGAACATGCCAGATCTGTCTTTCCGTGCTTGGCTTATTTCACCTAATGTTCTTCAGTTCCATCCACGTTGTTGTAAATGGCAGGATTTCATTCTTTTTTGTGGCTATATAGTATTACATTGTGTATATGTGCCACAATTTCTTTAACCATTTATCTGTTGTTGATGGATATTTAGGTTGATTCCAAATCTTAGCTATTGTGAATAGTGCTGCAATAAACATAGGAGTGCAGACATCTTTTCCATATAATGATTCCCCTTACTTTGGATATATACCCAGCAATGTGATTGCTGGATCGTATGGTAGTTCTATTTTTAGTTTTTTGAGGAACCTCCATACTGTACTCCATAGTGGTTGCACTAATTTACATTCCTACCAACAGTGTACGAGGTTCCCCTTTCTCTACGTCCTCACCAACATTTATTATTACCTGTCCATTCCTTTAGTTTTAAACTATCTAATTCCTTATATTTAAAATGTATTTCTTCTAGACGTCATATAGTTAGGTCTTTTTTTTTTTTTTTTTTTTTTTTTTTTTTTTTTTTTTTTTTTTTTTTTGATCTAACAATCCCTGTCTTTTAATTGGTATATTTAGATGACTGATATTTACAATGATTTTTTATATAGGTGGATTTATAACTATCACATTTCTATTTTCTATTTATTGCATATATTGTTTCTTTTTCTCCTTCTTTTATTGCTTCCTCTGGTTTTAATGGAGCATTTTATATGACTCCATTTCATTTCTCTCTTAGCTCATAAATTATATTTATTTTTAGAAAATTGTATTGGTCTACACTAGAGTTTTTCATATACCCTTTTAACTAATCTATGTCCACCTTCAAAGAACAATATACTACTCAATATGTATTTTAGAAACCTTGTAACAGAGTACAATTCCTCCTTCTTCCTATTGTAATATTGCTGTGATTCATTCAAGGGCTATAGTCACACAATACATTGTTACTATTATTACTTCAAATAAAGTTATCTTTCTGATTAATTAAAAATAAGAAAAATAAAATATTTTAATTTTATTTGAGGCCTTTATTTATTCCTTGTCTGATGTTCTTTCTTTCTTTATTTAGATGTGAGTTTCTGAACTATATGTCATTTTTCTTTGCCCTAAAGAATTTTTTAAAATATTTCTTGAAGGGCAGGTCTATTGATGATGAATTGTCTCAGTTTTTGTCTGAGAAAGTCTTGGAGAATAATTTCATGGCATACAGAATTCTAGGTCGCATTTTGTTCTTTCTTTCAACACTTTAAATATTTCACTTCACTGTCTTTGCTAGCATAGTTTTAAAAGAAAAGTCTGCTATAATTCTTACCCCTTTTTTGCTATAAGTTTTATTTATTTATTTTTTTCTGCTGGCTTCTTTCAAAATTTTCTATTTGATTATAACATGCCCAGATGTTTAGGTATTTATCATGTTTGGTGTACTCTGAGCTTCCTAGATCTATGGTTTGGTGTATGCCATTAACTATGGAAAATCCTCAGTCATTGTTACTTCAAATACTTCTTCTGTCTCTTTCTGTCTTTTTCCTCCTTCTGATATTCTCTTATATATAAATTAAACTTTTTGTAATTATCCCACACTTACCCTTCTGTTCTTTTTAAAAATTATTATTTTTTTCTCTTTGAATTTCTGTCTGGAAAGTTTATAATAAATTTATACTGTATAAATAAAGTTATTTAATTTTATATTACATATATATAATAAAGTTAACTTATTTTTCCTCAGCTGATGAGCCCTTGTAAGGCATCTTTCATTTCTGCTACAGTGGCTTTGATATCTGGCATTTTCTTTTGATTTCTTTCCTGTAATTTCTATGTTCCTGCTTACTTTACCTATTTATCCCTGTATGCTGCCTACTTTTTTTTTATAGCATCCTGAACATGTTAGTCATACTTATGTTAAATTGCTTGATCATTCCAGCATCTGCGTCCTATCTGAATCTGATCTAATGCTTGCTTTGTCTTTAGATTATTTTCTCTTGCCTTTTAGCATGCCTTGTAATTTTTTGTTGAAAAGTAAGATATGCTGTATCAAGTAGTATGAACTGAGATAAGAAGGCCTTTAATGTGAAGTTTTATGTTACTGTGGCTAAGAGTGGGGCTATGTTTAATGTTTATTGTAGCTGTAGATGCCAGAGACTTCAAATTCCTGTAACGGTCCTTATTTTTGTCTCCCCTGTTGCGTTTGGCATCCCTAAGAACTCCTCCTTAGACGAAATCCATCTTGCAGCTCTTTGAGGTGCAATACATTAATATTGCAATGATTCTTTATTAACGTGATGGTAAAAAGTTGAGGAGGAAAACATTCTACAATATGGTGATTACATCTCAGTCTTTTAGTAGGTCCGTGGACCTGAACTATATAACCTTTACAAGTTACAGTTGTTAGATTTTTTTGCCCCTTAGATTTTTTTTTCTTTTTTATTTCAGCATATTATGGGTACAAATGTTTAGGTTCCATGTATTGCCCTTGCCTCACCAGAGTCAGAGCTTCAAGCGTGTCCATCCCACAGACAGTACGTAGGCATCAGAAACTTTTCAAAAGAAGATAGACTAATGGACAAGAAACATGAAAAAATGCTCATCATCTCTAATCATCAGGGAAATGCAAATCAAAAACACAATGAGATATCACTAATCTCCAGTGAGAATGGCCTTTATCAAAAAGTCCCAAAACAATAAATGTTGGCAGTGGATGGGGAAAGAGAGGAACCTTCCGCCTTACTTTTTACAAGAAGACCAGAGGATATTAGAGTGAAGGGAATGTCTTTGCCTCAGGCAGATAGGGCTCTGCTAAAGGCTTTCCCCTGGAGAGTAGCCCTTTGTTATGGAGAAAGCTCTGGGAGGATTTCACAATGGCTACTTTGTCTCTCTCTTGACAGAGCCAGGAGGGAGTTTTCTTTACTCTTCAAGGTGAGAATCTAGTGTGGCTCCTGGAGATGATACCAAAAAAAGTACTGTGGGAGGTGCGGTGGAGAGGGGGGCCTGAAGTTGCAGTCCCAGGAATTTCTCTCTGCAGTGCTGGTTTGCTCTCAGCCTCTCACAATTCATTAAAATTACCACGTAAGTGTTCCTAGCAGCTTGTGATTCCAGTGGCTTCTTCTCCAAGAAAGGAGACAGAGACTACGACTCCACATGTGCCTGTCTCTCTGGATTTCAGGGTAGCCTTTTGCTCTGGAACCTCAGTTCCCTAAGGGGTTCAATAAAAGTCATTGATTTTCAGTTTGTTCAAAAATTCTCTGTTAATTAAGAATGGGAGTGAAAACTTACAAGCTCATGATGATTAATTTTATGTGTCAACTTGACTGTGTTAAGGGATACCCAGATAATATTATTTCTGGATGTGTCTGTTAGGCTATTTCTGGAAGAGTGAATTTGAATCAGTGACTGAGTAAAGAAGTTCTGCCCTCTGCAGCGTGAGTGGGCAACATCCAATGCATGGAGGACCCAAATAGAACAAAAAGGCAGAGGAAGGATGGATTTACTCTCACTGTTTGAACTGAAACATCTATCTCTGCCCTCAGGCATCAGAGCTCCCAGTTGTCAGGACTCTGGATTCAGACCAGGAATTACACCCTCAGCTCCTCTGATTCTCAGGCCTTTGGATGCAGACTCAATTATACCACCAGCTTTTCTGGTTCTCCCGCTTGCAGACGGCAGATCATGGGACTTCTCAGCTTCCAGAATCACGTGACCCATTTCCCATAATAAATTTTTCTCTCTCTCCATATATATATAGAATGTATATATGTGTATATGTGTATATACATTCACATATATACATTCTATATATATATATACACACATATATACACACACAACTATAGGTTTCATTTCTCTGCAGAACCCTGACAAACACAGAGCTGAAATCAGAACTCTAATTTCTTTTTAATTTTTAAATAACCTAATCATGACACCTAAAACAGCCCATTTTTCCTAAAGGCAGTCATTGATAAACTATTTTGCTTACACAGAATCTCTATACCTCTGACATTAAATAGCCAAGTCTCTATTGTTCTCATAAACACAAGCATCCATGGATAGGCTTGCCTTTTTTAAGGCTACGGTGGAAAACCATGTGCCAAAGGATATATTAGTCCTGGAGCCATTCTCAAGACTCTGGAAACCCCCACATCTAAAAAAAATTGATATCATCATCCTCCAAGTTTTTGTTTCACTGCTTTTAAAAGTAGTGAAATATATGCCACAATATGTCTCATTCTAAAGGTTGAAAATTTTATGCTATGACTATAATGACATCATTCTGCCTCCCACAGAAAGCTTTTGCTTGGAGAATTCAGCAAGAGAACAAAATTAACAGGAAACGTCACTTTCACACACACAGATGGAAAAATGTTAACATCTCCTGAATTCTATGACAGTCTCCTTGATGGGAACATATATGTCATTATAACGTACCAACGATGTGCAAACACATCTTATGAGCAGGTGCTAAACTGAGGTCATTGCTGGAAGATAGGAGTTTTGGCAGCACTGAGAACAAAAGATTCTTCCTAGGTGCAGTTTCAAGCTAAGAAGTAAGAATCATGTGTAAGAAACGTTCCAGGAAGGATAAAACTTCAGGACGGTTTGGTGACAATGTACAGAAGAAGGCTTCTATTATTTCTGTTCAACCTTCATTTCACAGATCATGCTGAAATCTTACTCCTTACTTAAAAATTTTGTGGAATAAAATAAAAATTTTCTACTAAAGAATCCAAGTAATGTTATGATTGTTCCAATATGTAAAAGGTACGTATAATCTTTGCCCTCCTTGAGGCTTGACATCGTAAGAGTGAATTATGAAAACTATACAGAAATATATGGCAGACTTATTTTGCTCAGAAGTTTCCTACGTGCTTCTGCACCTCTAACATGTATGACCATGTTCCCAATATCCTGAGAACAATAAAGAATGACTTAAATTTGTTCAGAAGAACAGTATAAAGCACACAGTCATTTCTATATCTAGAGAGAATGTTAATGTGAGTTTAATAAACACAAAATAGAGGAAAGAGTCTTTTCTTTGCCATAAATAAACCTAAGAAGATTTTCTTTCTGAATGTTCACAGAGCTATAGAGTAAGAATCAGAAATGAAATATTTTGTGAAAATAGAAGACAAATGGGATCTATACAATTTTATAGTGACAAGAAAGAAACAGTCTTAATCAGAGCATGGGAGACGTATACAAAGATATTAAATAATAATAGCCTATCAACCTGAGCTATTGCTCAAAGAATTAAATGTGAAATCAAAATATTACCCTAATCTTTCTGTTTTCCAGTCCCACCCTCCTCACCTGCTTGCACTCATGCAAACACACACATACATACTCCACATATGCACAAATATACAAATATCCTTTCCCAGTACTTTACTACGTTAATTCTCTCCTCTCCATTGCCTTTGCAATTCATTTCTTTCTCCTGTCTCCTTCCTTTAACCTAGCAAATCATTCTTCTGAACTCGAACTCTTTCTTGTACTTTTAACATCAAAAATGGTGGAAAATCTGTTACTATTAGACAGTCAAACACCCATTGAATCCAGAGAATGGTGGCAAAATTTCTTTACTTTTCCCTTTTAAGTGGGTCTAAATCCATCTGGAGGCACATGAGAAAAGTCCGTTTTCTAACATTCCTTCTCCTTTGTCATGCTTCCTCAATGCCCCACTCAGTGTCCTGACTCTTGTTTTCTCAAATTTCATCATCACACAATGGAATACTAGGAATAAAAGGGAGCTCTGGGAGATGAGGACAGAGCGATAGTAAGACCATTTGTGTTAAGGAATTTGGACTTGACTCTTTAGGTTAGTATATTCTAAAGTATATTTTTCAAATTGACAAAAAGCTAATAGGTGCATAGTTCATAATCAATGGCTTTAGTGCCATTAGGCATATTTAAACAGGTTTCTCTGCTAAAGAGAGTTCCTTTTAGCTAATTTACCCTGTGGCTCTCCTAAGAATACAGAATGCAGCATTTGTCATGGAACCCTTTGACATTTTCTAGAACGTATATTGGGAATATGCTTTAGACAATGGGGATCACAAAAATATTTAAATTATATTTTTAAAGATTACTTAAGTAGCAGTACAAAAAATGGCTTAAAGCTATTATAAATGGGATAAATATTGCCACATTTGTCATATAAGAAAGGAAGCAATAGGATAAAGCAAGCAACAGGACTGTTGAGTCAATTTCAGTGTGATTGGTGTTCTGAATAAGGCTGCCGTAGACAGTCATATGGAGGGATAGAAGAGATATTTTAAGAGCTTTTTGGGAAGTAGACTTAATAGGACTTAGTTGACTGTCATTGTAGGAGGAGGGAAGGGTCCAGTACAGGACACAGGAGCTGAATGAAGGACCATATTATAATATGGTCATTCAAATCCAGAGTGGGTGGGGGCAGTAGGAGTAGGAGAGTTTTGAGGAAGGTTGCTCCAGTGTGAGAAGCACATGAGAAAGGGGTGAGGAAACTTATCTACAAGTTTTCATGGAACTGCACTTGCTCTAAACGGCATACTTTTTCATGTCATGTGGCTATGTAGAGTGAATAATTATCTCATATAATTTATTCTTTCAGGGATAATTTCTCATTTCTTCCAATTCTATTTGGTCCTATATAAATTTAATTGATATATTAGCTGCCACTAAAGCCAAGACAGAACTCAGGTATGGTACCAAAATGAACATTCACCATTATTTTCTGTGTTCACCTCTTCAAGTGATCCTGTTTATGTCAAATAAACAAATTGCCATTCTCCCATAAGAGAAGCTTGAAACCATGTTGTCTGCTTTTTCCCCCACATATTCTTGTTTTATTTTTTCACCTTTCATAATGTCTTTCGTATCCAGAAGCTTCCATAAAGGTCCTGAAAGATATAAAAGTAGAAATGAACAAACGAAAAGACATATCATTCTCTTGGATGGGAAGGCTTAACATCAAAAAGAAGCAATGTCCATAAAAATATCATCAGTTTTTTTTTTTTCTGAAGCTAAACAGAGTTCAGTTGGAAAATAACAGTAGGAATAACCCTGAAATAAGGGATAATTCTTAAAAAAGAGAAAAATAAGTGTAACCTAACCCTATACATTATTAGCACATTTTATAAACTTCCCATAGTTAAAACAAATATGAAATCCATATATGAAGAGACAAGCAGGTGGCATAATACAGAGAGAAGAACTATTTACAGTGACTTTAAAACAATAAATCGATTGTGTATACTTAGTTGAATATATTCTAAGACTCGAAAAAAAGCGTAAAAAATAATTATACAGTCTGAGGATTCACATTTGTAGGAAGCAGTGATGTATTGTTATTGTGAGACTGCTATATTTGTAGTGAGAAAAAAGCCAAATGAGGATTTATAAAAGTATCATTAAAAATGAGGATTGTTGACATGAGAGAAACAGGAAATAAAAGTAAGATCAATGTAGTTGGGTAAAAACCATATAATCCTGAATGTGAACTGGAAGTGTCTTCATGAATTCATAATAAATTTCATATTTAAAAATAAACAAATTTCCAGGCTTTGTCCTCCAGAAATATGTAAAAATAATGTACAATTCTACAATAATGAGCATCTCTAACACTGATTTCTAAATATTATTTCATAATACAAGTAATAAAGGCTCCTTGAAGAAATGGATGATTCTGGGTTCTGGGTAGGAAATTTAAAAGATGAGCCTGGGACATCTTGTCATGTAAAAATGTGAGAAAGCTCGCAAAGGCTCTATTCAAAAGCCTCAGAAGTCAACTTAAAGAGAGTCTCCATGGGCAAGGATAGGACAATTTGAACATCAATAAAGATAATTGCAATAGATTGAAATGCATCAAACATGTTTTAATCCATGAGTTCACAATAGTTCTTGAAAAATAAAGAAAGAAAACTTCTTGGTCAGCTTTGAAGGATGCTAGGAAATCAACTAATCAGTTTGCAAACTGGTACGTAAAAGACAATAAACATTTATCTTAAATTTTCTATATGAACCATAAGTCAAATTATCAGATTATTGATGAGAAATTTCTCTTTATAGTAGTATTTCAGTTAATAAATGAAAATTAATGATCGAATTAGAATATCACCATATTTTAATAACTCCTATTATACAAACAAACAAAAAAAGATGACCAAATATTATGTTCCCCCAATAGTATGCAACACAACCTATAAACAATTCTTGTTAAAAAGTGGTATATGTATACATGGAGTTCTACTCAGCCACAAAAAACAATGGTGATCTAGCACCTCTTGTATTATCCCAGATAGAGCTGAAGCCCAGTCCACTAAGTGAAGTACCACAAGAATGAAAAAACAAGCACCACATGTACTCACCATCAAATTGGTATTAACTGATCAATACTTATCACATATAGTAATAAATTGAAAATTTTTGAAGCTGAGTGGTGAATATTTTGAGGTTTGTTATATTCTCTCTACTTTTTGGCTTGGAAATTTTTCATATTAAAAGGTAAGGGGGTAAAATCTCATATTATTTCCTCCTTCTCCTCTCTCATATCAGGTTATCATCAATTTTTTTCTACTAAAAAATTTCTGCAGTAGTGGTCTCATAAACCTGAATTTTAACCCCTAAGACTTACCCAGAACATGCTCATAATGTTCTTTTTCTTAAAACCTTAAAACACAACTTTCTACAAATAGGTACTATGCTCAAAAATGTGTAAGTGGTTCTCTATTTTCCTCAAAATAAACCATAGTAACTTTATCCAAAATAAATCATTCTGAATTTGACATCAAAGATACCTTACAATCTGTTTGTATCCAGCTATCCAAATGCTTCTTTTATTTTTCTTTATGAACTCTATGTTCTGGTCACACCAGTCTTATTTGTACACTTGTCTATTTGTTCTTAGAACAAGCCATAGAAACTTCATCTCCTGCTCTTACAATACCCCTGTCTGAGTAGGTGCCTTTGTATTTATCTGAATTTGTTCCTTCCTCAAAGACCAACTCAAGTCCCACCTCCTCCATGAGGCTTTTTATACAGACTTTTCAGTCTAAAGTCAACTCTTTCTTCAAACTCCAGAAGAAATTGTTTTCCTATCTCTCATTTTATCATATGATCCTCTTCATCACTAGTGTTATTTTAATGCATATGTTCTACTTTCTTGATGTCAAGGGCTATGTCAGATTTCTAAGTACTCAAATACCCACTGTAGTGTCTAATACATAATAATTGTTCAATAAACGTTTGTTGATGTTGTCATCACTACCATTATTAATGTTGGTTGTGGTAGTGCTAATGGTGGTGGTGGTGGTGATGATGATAATGATGACAAAGGAAGTTCATTTGACAATAGTTGTCAGAATCCCAAAATTTCTTCATTGAAATGGCCTTGGATCTAGAGACTTACGGCTGAATTAGAAAGTAGTGACTCATAAAATTGAAAATTCAGCTTTTCTGTGGTCTTTAGAAGTCTAATCTGTATATTTCAATAACTTAGTCTTCACAATCAAGATGATTTAAAACATACAAATAGACAAACAAAAAAAACCAAAATTCTGTTTTCAAAAATTTTTATTGGCTCTCTATACTCCCAGAAAAAATTACAAATATCTTGAGATAGTGTTGAAAGTTTATAATCTGTTCTAAAATCCAGAATAAAATTGTATTCTCATTTCCCTTTATGTACACTCTACTTGAGTTAACATAGTCTAATTTTAAATATCTTTAAAATAGTTCCTTTTTCTCCTTTAAACTTTCTTAGTTTATATCTTCTCAATTTCTTGGATTATTTCAATCCCTTTTCTAACGGAGCACGTAGCCTCCAGGCATGTTCCTTGCAGTTAATTCTCTAGCTTCCACTGAAGACCAAGAAGGACTTATCCTACTTAAAATTCTTCTATGACTATATTAGACCCATTCGATCCCTGTTATGACCTTCACTTTCATTACTTCATCACCTGCTATTGCGTTAGGGACTCACAGGACAGGACGTGTAGAGTGCAAACGTTACGGAGCCTGTCCTATGAGCTTTTGTCTAATGGGGCGAAGGGGTTAGAAACCAACAAACATAAATATACGATGAAGAACAAGAGCTCTGATAGAAACAAACAAATGCCATGAGAAGAAAATTTAAGGCAACATAATTTATTTAGATTGAAGATCAGAAAGGGCCTTTCTGCTAAAGTAAGACTTAAGCTGGTTCCTTCATGTGCAGAAAAAGTTACCTAAGACAGTTTGAGAAGGTTCTAAATCTAGAAAGAGCAGTGAAGTTACAATATAGATCATCTGTTTGTGTTCATTACCTCTTGATTAAATGTTATTTAGAACAATTGATGGTAGAAATTCTTTATATAGAAATTACGGTCA